>PNEQ01004032.1:0-85414 GCA_003012365.1 Medauroidea extradentata
CTTGAGGTCTTCGGTTCGACTCCCGTCGCGTACCTCCTTCTTCACCTGTCGACCCGCAGCAGAAGCCTTCTTGTCTCACCCAGTACTGCTCCGAAGGTATGTGCCTGTAGCCTCGCAGTAGACCCCGACGTCCCCAAGACGTCTTCCTGACATCACCAAGATGTCCACACCAGCCTCTCTGCACAAGCTTAGCACCTCCCCCGAGCAGGACCAATGGCGAACTCCCGAAGCACTTCTTCTCTTGAATCACCAGGTAGACAGTCTCCTCAAGAAGCCAGTTACTGCCCTCCTCGACACAACACAGTCAGTGTTGCTCTCCACAGCTCACCACCTCTGCAGCACTCCAACACAACACCACAAGTGTTGTTCGTCCATCCTGCAGCTCGCTGGCGTCACACAGCCTCGACACCGACCACTGCCGTCGTGTTGCCATCCTCGAGACGCCATGCCTCGTCAGCTCAGTCGTGCCGACACACAACACCTTAGTGTTGTCTGTCCCTTCTGCAGGGCGCTGATGTTACTTAGACTCGGCAGCGACTATCGCCGCCGTGTTGGCATCCTCAAGACGCCACACCTCGTCAGCTCCGCTGATGTTACACCAGCCTCGACGCCGTCGTGATACCGCCTTCAAGGCGGCCCGTCACTTCTCACGACGTCCATCGTCATCCCGGTGGCAACGCCGCCCCTAGGGGCGCTCGCTGCCTCACACCTCTCTCGGTCTCACTTCATCTTCACTATCACAAGACTGCACAAGGCTGACTCTTCCCGACTCTCTTCCAGACTATCACTTCCTGACTCCGCACAAGACTCCACAAGACTGACTCATGTTGCGCAGTTCCGATGCTTTTATACGGCCCCTTCAATGACGTCAATGGCTGATGACATACAGTGACCTAGAGTCTAAAAATAGACATTACCACGGTCGTAGTAGTTGAGAGTCACGTACTCGCACTGGCGTCATCGGGGAAAACCAGTGACGTCTATCGGGAGTTGCAACATAGCTGCGGAAACCCATGACACCACTGGTTGACTCACAGGGCTGACCACCCAGCATGATGTAATGTGCCTGCTGCCCGGCCAACACGCAACAATATGTTGTAGTTTTATCCAAACAACTTAAAAAAAAAACTGATTTGTCCCCCATCCAGTTCAGATAAGCAAGGGAGCAGTGTACAAACAATTTCCAACATTTCTACGTAACAGTTTTTCCAAATCTGCTCCCTATCAAGACTTAAAAAATAAAGCTTACTATGCTAAAAGGAATATGTTACACAAAAGGACATTCAGATTTTGTAATGCATTACTGCTAATTTGTGAAAGTAATAAGTAAGAGAAAACTGCACAAATAATTACTAAGTTTTTACCATTAACAATGCAGTGTTTCTCTCTCCTGATTAAAGTAACAGCATTGACTTGTTACTTTACACGCAAGGGTGTACAATTAACAATAAGAAAACAAGAGCTTCTGGTGATGGACATTCTATGATTGCCACACCTGCCTTTTCAATAAGGCAAAGTTAATATGCCAGAATGAAAAATTGAAAAAATGGACTGTTTTAAAAATTGTTATCTCTATTTGCATTACTGAAAACCAGACAAACAACTTTCATAAGTGTTTTCTCCACCTCAGAATTAATAATTTGTTAAAATTATTACAAAGCTTAACAAAATTTTTAAAATGATCTCTGCAAGAATAGGCTTCTATTCACCAACCAAAAAGCTGCTTAGAATGAAAATGGCATTATTGAAGTTTATTTCAAAGGCACCACTTTTCACCTACTCCTTTTTTACACCATTCAAGGGATCCTGCAAAAATGGTGTAAAAAGCGGGAAAGTGTAAAAAGTGTGAAATGTAGAAAAAGACCTTTAAAATTACTAATTTGTATTAATTTAACATTCATATAGCTATTAAAAATGAAAACAAACAATTTTCACAAAAAAATAATTTCCCAAACATGTAAAGCCACACCCAAGAATTATATTTTGTTTTAAAAAATTCAAAGTAAAAAAAATAATACAGTAAGTGGTAAATATTGACTAAGCACTGCCAATATACAAGGTTATGTCTATGTTTACAGCAGTTGAACCAACCATTTAAGGGACAAAAATTTTCAATTTTCGGTTTGCTGACTATGACATGTGCTGTTTCCGATGATAAAACATTGTTAATTGGCACATTTGTTCTCTTGCACCCACATTTTATTCATTAAAATAATTCATCAGTTTGACGTAATTTGGCACGCAAACACATTTTCGTTTTCCTGCAAACGGCCCACGGCCACAAGTCACAGAAATTTCTTTGAAAATTTAACAATTTTTACGACTTATTTTTTGCTGGAATTGGCATAACCAAGGGATACACGTGTCCTGTTACGATGTTTTTCATCAACTGAAAATACTAATCTTTAGCTCAGTAGACATTTTAGTGCATGCCATTACAAAGTCTGCCCGCTTTGACGCAATTGTGAGTGCTAGTGTGCACGCCGCATTGTCACGTGAACAGAGTAACTTCGGGTAAGTTGCGACCAACCAGTTACGCTATCACGTGAATGAGAGCATCTAAGTGCAACTTCACAAAAGGTGCGACCAGCCAGTGGCACTGTCACATGAGTGAGAGCATCTCAGTGCAACTTCATACAAGTTGCGACCAGCCATTAGCGCTACCACGTGAGCGAGAGCATTTCAGTGCAACTTTGTGCAAGTTGCAACCAGCCATTGGCGCTGTCACGTGAGCAAGTAACCACAGGTCCGCAAAATGGCGTCAAATGTCCTAGTTCCCAATTTTGAAGATGTACGCGAGCGGAACAGTTGATCACCTTGCCGTTAACATTGAAGTTTGCCCTAATTTTATACATATATCTATGCTTGTCGCTCATGTTCAGAAAGCAAACAAACTTTAAGAAAAAGTGTAAATAGCGGGAAATATAAATATTGAGTGCTGTAAACAACGGGAATGTTGTATATAGAAACAAATGGAGATAAAACGGGACCGACAGTCATTGATGTAATTAGTGGGAAAATGTAAACAAGTATAATGCAAAAATGGGGTTCTACTGTAATTAATTTTGAAAACTAAGCAAACACCACTACGTTAACAGTGCTACACCACAGTTAAAAAAAAAAAAAACTACTGTATATCTTGCCCCTAAAAATTTTTTAAAACTTACTTCTTGAACATCTTGGTATTGTGTTGTGGAAATTAACAGAGTAAATATTTTGTTTGGAAACTTTATATGGTGGTTCAGATCTCGAAAGGTTGTCATCAGATTTTCTAACTTCTTCTTGCCTTAACTGCAGCAAAAGTTTCCTTTTTTCTTCTTTTAAAACTGAAAGTTGAACCTGAAAAAATAAACACATACACTTCCAGTGATATACAGTATCCACTCTTTAAACACCCACGAGTTTTTAGCCATAGCAAAATTTTTTTAGGATCTTTTACTACTGTTCAAGTTAATCCAACACAAATTTAAATTTAATTGTACATCACCAGTTAAGATTTTAGTAAAATTTTACAGAGGATTGGCTTCCACATAGATGAAGAAAATTACATAATTATTATGACTACAAACATATAAATACATCTTTGAAATAAAACTACATATAAAAATAGAAAAATTTGTAGCTCTCCTGATTGAAATAAACAGCTAGAAGACAAGACGTAATTTTACATTTTCTTTCCATTGATATACAGCACAGTAGTGTTTGTCAACAAAAAAATTTTGGAACTCCAAAATTTTAATTTTAAGTTACTTTTTAAAAAGAACCACCTTGAAAAACTTCATAGTGTCATCGTACCAATTCTGGCATTAATGCTAACACTGACATACAGGAGGCAGGAACATCCACAAAATCTCCTATCGCTGAAAATACATGTAATAAAATACCAAGTACAGATAGCCCCTTTAAACATACAACAGAACTCTGTCACCGAATATTTTAATCAAACAACAGCACAAATAATGAAACTGTAAACTGCACGTAATTATGGTACAGAGCTGTGAAAATGATAAATAGTATGTTTCGTTTTGGCAAGTATCCTCCCTGCTTAGAACAATGGAGCAAGCAGTTATGCACAAAGTCGTTACAATAAGATGAAAAACACTATTAACCCTACATGCCACGTGACCTTGTGCTCAACCCTTCCTCATCCTAGTTGGAATAACTCCTTAGATGAAGCTCTTAGTCATGTACTATTACTATGACTCAGTTCTCACAATATCGCACGTGGGCTTGTTTTGCCCACCGCTGCGCTAGGAGTGCTGGGTTGCAAGTGTGTATCTCTAGAAGGTCTTGAAGGCAGAGAGCATGAGAGATTGGTGTGGTCCTTCTAGAGTGGTTTGAAACAGAGATATCCTCGATCCAGCGAGTGACTACTGGATGAGCCAACATGGAAAATTCTATAACTCGCTAGCGCAGGACATCATCTTCATATAATTAAGAGGGTAAAGCAGATATCACTCACCTTATTGGATATTAGAAGGTTGGTACAGAAGGTAGAGAAAGGCAAAGTAATTCAGTTTCATTGGGTATTTATATTCATGAACACAAGTTACAGCATGATGAATATAATACTTTCTTTGGTACAAGGTCTACAATCAGGTTTTGAGTCAATCACAATTTGATGACATACATTCTTACACTGGCAGACATGCCAACTTTTTAAAATACCAATCAGTACAATCCCCAAAATTAAAAAAAAATGTGCGAAATTCACGCGGCAAATTCTTGTGCACATTTCACCAACATACTATTTTTAAAAAAAATAGTAATTAATGCTACTTTCAATGAAAACATAGATGCAGTGTCAGTTTTCATAGTCACGAATATAATATTGAAACTCACCTAATTTCCTTTGACAGGGCAAGATGGACAATAGTTGAGAGGTAAACTGTGGTATGACAATCCATTATACTAAATATATAAATTAAATTTAACAGAATAAAGTACACCTCTAACAAAAAAAAAAAATTTTTTACACTTTTCAGAGAAATTTTTCACTTGAGCTACTCTTTCTTTAAAGATGCTGCTGTAGTAGTAGTCAGAATCGTTGCTGCCATGAGTAGCTACAGAAAAGGGTACTGTTGGTAAATTACTTACAATATTTTGTGTTGCATTTGCAGCCATCTCTTGCATAATGGCTGTAAATTTTGCCCTTCCACAGCCATATATTTTTGCTACATCCAACTTGGTAAACATTTTCCGGAACAGTGCCCTAGCATGACCTCCTACACTTTTTAGAAGATTGTGTTCGATCAAAAAATACGTTAATAATCATTATTATTTCAGGGTCCGAATTTTCACTAACAAAAAATTACTAACTTATCTATTTATTTCGCACAATTTTAATATTTACTACGTGTTTTGAGCACTTCCGGTGATTGGTAACATCATTTTTTCCGCCGTGAGCGATGTTTATGTCACACATAAATATTGAGCAAAACACGAAATGCTGCCCCTTATCTGACTTTAAAACACACGGAAAGTTTCTCATTTATTCGTTAAGGAACACTTGAACATACTGTTTTATTTTCTTCCACCAACAGACATTTTAGCAGCAACTGCGAACGACTTATCACGTGCAACTACACAGAAAAGCAAAAACTGTTACAGCATGGATTTGTACCGTGCGTTAAGGCAAATAAACAACTTGCTTCCAGAGGCCAATGCATGCTGATAATATCCTGCACCGTCAACGAGAATACAATATCTGTACAAACGTCCACTGCATTCACAGGCCTGGCCTGCACACACGCAATTAACAGCAGTAAAACGTGACGCCATTTTAGATAACAAAGCAGTCATGAAAAACTACTTCGTGCGTGATTGGCTAACTGTGCGGCGCTGAACAGCAACTAGCCAATAAGGTAATGCGTATTATTTAAGAGACATCAACCAATGAAGAAAATACACGCGAAAAACAACGAACACAAAGCCCGTGTCGGTAACGGAAAAGTCGAAAGGCCCTACATATTTATTTAATAATCAACAAGTCTTCAAATCCGTACAATTTAGACACTTTCCTGTAAAATCGTACAACAAGTGCAGTTCCCGTACATTGTACGGGTAAATCGTACAAGTTGGCATGTCTGCACTGGTGTCTCAAAATGAGATAGACAACAAGGGTACAAACTAAAGATATGAAACATTGACAATATGAATTACCACAGTGCATACTCTGATGAATACAATTTTACATGGCACTCCGGGCCGTTCAGATACTGGGCCAAAACTAAGGCCTAATCGTGGCCGAGAATGTGGGGTGATCATCTCTTTGATCCCGAGAGGTTAACAATATTCAATAGCCTCTTTACATTAGGGCGCTACGGCCGTCTGTGATGCCTCACTAATAACAAATACTGGATTACTTGTAATTATATGGCGACCTCTCTGATCCCGGGGAAAGTTTACTACATTCCGTAACTTTCAATAGAATTTACAAGACTGGGAAGTGCATGATAACACTTTATAACTGGCAATGTGCATGGAGGCAAATTACTAGGAACTGTGGCTTGAAGAGCATGCAAGTGAGATTGCCATGCTAAGAAGGTTAAGTCTCAACTCAAACATAAATGCCCAGGTTAGGTTTACTTGCCGAGTCGTCCTGGCTAGAATGAGGGTTTGAGGTGAAGGTGGGGTTGGGAGAGCAGGCTTCGGCTTCCTTACCAGGCAGCAACCCACTATGAGGGAGAGGTGGTCTGGGCTTCGGCTTCCTTACCAGGCAGCAACCCACAGGTAGGTAAATAGGTAGTTAGGCAGGTAAGGTTGGGGATAGCACGCTTCGGCTTCCTTACCAGGCAGCAACCCACTTTGAGGTAGGGATGGGGAGTGTCAGGATGACCCGGCCCGAAGGCCGAGCACCTGACGACTGACTAGCTGGGGCACAGCACCCTCCTTATATACCCCTGAGGGGGGCTGAAAGTACCGTTATCAAAATGGCCACCGGGCCGCTCGAGGCTGTCTGCATCTACATGTGTGCCACACTCGCACAGAAGAAATACTCTATCGTGGCACAAAATTACTCTCTTACACAAATAAACTTCCCGACTTTAATAATAAATGCTCGTATTGCCATTTAAACACTATAATTAACACACAAGAATACTTAAATAATCATAAATTATATTTTAAGCAATAACAAACAAGTACATTTATATTTATGTGCGTATTTCCCGTGATCGCAGTTTTAGTGCATTTTACAGAGTCTATGCACGGGATTGGCACTACTGATAGGCGCTCGGCCGTATTTTGTAAACAAACACTGGTACAGGTTAACATGAAAAATACACATTTGATAATCACTTGGACGTAAGTAAATACTACTGTTTTACGAATAAAGCTTCGTCCTCATAACCTTACACGCTAACATATTATCCATATGTAACAATAAACGGAAATACGGCGATCGGCAAAGGTGCGGGCGAATGCTACTTCCCTTGGGTATAAATGGTAAAGTGTTAGAAATCGGGGGCAAGCGTTAACATGATTTACAAGTGGACGTGACGGCATCGCGTCAACCACATCTGGCCGACTGTAACAACACATAAAAATTTATGTACCATAAATCTTTGCTTAACAGTCCCTACCACACAACAATCACAATCTTATAATTAAAACTGAAATTTGAGAAAAAAATGTTTGGTATGTTTATGTACCGAGGTAAATATCATAAAAATACTGTACAACAAAAAGGTTACTGTTATGTGACCACGCAAGTATTTTTATATATCTATGGTTTATTGCGTACAGAAATTGTAGGGGAATAAAACATGCAAATTTCGAGGGGGTTTTTGGTAAATGGGATGGAGTGTATCGGGATGGAGTGAGTGAGAGAATTTGGTTAGCGCTTAACATAGAAGACTTTAGCACCCGTGAGGGGTGGCATGAGGTGAGTATGGAGCAGCGCTGGAATGAATGGGCAGGGAAAACAGGAGATCCCTGGGAGCGGGGGAGGTTGAAAATTCCGTATGACAGAGTAATTAGAAATTAAGAATTTTAATGGGACCCTTTCTTGTAAAGTAATTATCGCGAGGTATAAGGTGTTGAAAACAGAGTATAAAAACAGTATTTGGCTCTACATATATCGATAAAGGTTTTTAGTTAAATTATGATCCTGTGGGTCACGTTAAGAGTTAATGAGATCTTTATTTTAACTGATAAATAGATCATCTTTCACACCTTTACCTTTCATTAAAATAACAGCGATAATATGAATAACAATACGTCCAACTTATAAATGCATCACTTTCTTTAAGAGAAAAGCATTTTCAAAATGATCTCATTCCCCAGTTGACATCAGCTTTTTTTTAATTTGCTTTCAGTAATTGTGTCTGTCATGAAAGAGGGTACATTGTGGTATCATTTTAATCACAAAAATATATTTGAATACATTTTTCTAATTACATTAAATAAAAATTTTTAATATCCAACATCTAGCTGTTGATTTTGCATTCAAGGCAATCACACAATGCAAGGTGCAGTTAAATTTCCTACTTATTTTGATGAAACAATCTTACACGTATTTGTTGGGTACCTTGTAAAGAACACAAGCCAACATGCTTAAATAAACTAAAATGTAATTAATACTTAGATTATTTCTTGTTAAACATGTATAAACACAATTTCAATGCAAATAACTTCAGTGAATTATTTTCCTTTTGTTTTGGAGGTCAAAATCAGTTCGATTAAGCAATAGTGCGGATACGGCTATAGCAAATATCAAACCCAGAAAAGTGTCAGCAGGATGTAACGTACCACCACTGTATTCTAATACCTTTTAATTCAGTTAAAGATCACCATAGAAGGAAATAACGACATGAATACATTTCTCTTTGAGTGAGTGAAAAGGTTTTGGTCAGCGCTCAACATCAAGGTCTTTAGCGCTGGTGAGGGGTGACATGATGCGAGTATGGAGCAGCGCCGGAATGAAAGGGCGGGGGAAACAGGAGATCCCCGACCAACGGCATCGTCCGGCACGATTCCCACATGTGAAAATCCAGGGAACGACCCCGCCGGGAATCGAATCCGGATCGCCTTGGTGGGAGGCGAGAGGTCTGACCCCTCGGCCCCTATTTCTCTAAGAATCATGTTTTGTGGTTCACCTATATTTCTGCGGTAAAAAGACAAAAGTTGATATGTCCAAAATTAGTAATTTTTAGTTATTCAATATACTATCATTGTTAAGTTGAGACTGTGTCAATTCATCATTGGAATGAAGCTAACGTACCTGTTTACGACGTGTTATTTTCCCGTGAGGAAATCAACATGGACATATTTTTGCCTAGCACATTAATATAGTTTATTGGACACTTGCCTGGTATTTGTGTGCGACGGCATGGATTCCCATGACGTAGTTGTGAACAGACAAAATATTTATGTCAAATTTAATAACGATGTACCTGCACAATTCAGAGACGTGCTTCAGTGTTCTCAGCTCGAGGCAAATTGAGACAGTGTGCTGTTGGCTTGAACTGTGACGTCGGCAGTGAGGGGAAATGGCGATCAGCAAAGGAAGGGAATTCGATAGTGTTCCTACATAATGTTGTAGAAGCTTCTGGTCAGTCAAGCTCCAATCACCGATGTGCCACGTGACCTTTTCAACAGACTTTCGTTTGAACCTAGATCCCACCACCGTTTTGAGAAAGTAAAGGAGTCAGAGATCATTTATAAATGACCGGATTTTTGCTGGGATTGGTATACAGGCTTGGGGAATTATGCTGTATGTTTAAGATAAGTATTATTATTGCCATATTATGACTAGGAGGTTAGGTGCTGCAGGTCACATAGTAAAATTTTATCATGGTTTTATAATAATTTGTACTTGAACCTTACTGGTTTTATGAAATGTGTTTGACTAAAGGAGGTTAAGTTCTATCATGGTCGTAGGTTGTAAGGAAATTGACTACTTAAGTTTTCCTACATTTTGCCACGGCAGTTATGATTGCCATAATGTTGTTAAAGGTATCGTAAGTTTCTATAAATTGAGATGTTAAATTATCATTATTTTGGTCATGATGGTTAGTTTTCCTGCTGTCGCCAAAGTATATTTATAAAATTTAGAGTTGAAAACTGTTTGCCATTTTTATGTATTGGAGATTATTTCTCCTAAGGTTATTGCTTGGGGAGCTTCTAAGAGAAAAATTTAACTATTTATTGATGGAACCTGACTGTAATGGAACGCTTAAGGTTATGTCTTTCTGGAAGTTGCCAAATGTAGGCAAAGCAATAATCGAGTCTGAAAAGTTAAATGTTTATTAGTCTCAGAAAAAAATTGTATTTGTACTCGAGATAAAGTATAATTATTGTGCGTTTTTTCCTATATTTTGTAACTTCAGTTTTTCTAGTCATGTTTAATTATTGTACCTGAAATTTTTAAATGATATTTGAATGTACTTGTATAGTTTTGATATATTTGTAAGCAATTCAACATTTGAATGTAATTGAATATGTTAACATTTGAATGTAATCATACAGTTGAACATTTATATTTTTCTGTAAGCAGGAATAAAAGAAAAAAGAAAGGTATAAATAAATTCCTTTTAAGGTAAATTTTGATCTTTCAAGTACAGTTTGTTTTAATATACATACCAGAAAGGTTTAAAGAAAAAGAAAATAATTAATCTTGGTTACACTCCCTAGGTTAAAGGTTAGTTTGGGAAACTAAAGAAAAGACCAAGAGAGTGGTGTGATATCCAGTGTTACAGCTGTTGGTTTTTCTGTAATCATGAAGTGGTTGCAGAAATGTCTCGATGGTCTCAAAGTAGTCTACCCACTTCTGCCAAAAGATTATATGCATATGCCTTGTAGTTCTGTAGTAAAAGCCAATGACAGATGATATGTTCCATCACCACAGTCTAAGAACTGCCAAAAGCTCATTTGACTTACATATCACACTTTGACAAAAAAACTTTTTCTTGTCAAAAGATGATATGTTTAAGTATGTGTTTTACACTTTGTTGTTGGTCTACTTTATTTATTGTTCTATTGGAAGCATTATTTGAGTATTGTATTCATAGTGATTAGAATTTCTTACCTCTAAAGTTGAATGACAGTAAGGAAATATAAACTTTATGTTTCTTCAGTTGGTCAGATGTATCATTACCCTCTACCAGGCGTGTATTGTTGCAACAAACAGAAAAATGATGTAATTGTAAGCTCATGTTTGTTTTGCTGATACAATGGGAGAAAGTGCTAGAAGATTAATGGCTATGTGCTCTTCATATAAAATTGATGGCAATGAAGGTAAACACAAACTCACTATGCACGATGTAATCTAAAACAGTCACTTATTTAATGCAAATATATTGAGGTTGTGTCAATTGTTACACTTTAGATATGTCCGTTTTGTCAGATTACAGATCAGAACACAGCCCGTCCGAATACAAAAGGAAAGAATTTCAATGTACAAAGCTTTTGAAAAAGAAGCAGAAATTACAATTCCAGTTAATAGGGGAAAAGAACTTGATGCACCCCTTAAAGGTGCTACTATATATTTTACGCTCGGCCCCGCATTTTGTAAATGCTTAAGAGTTAGGCATACCTTATTTTTGCCGAAGGGGTCACCTAAATCCTTATTGTGAGCCCTGTTGCCGTAAAATGTAATATTAAAAGTTAAAAGTGTTTACATTCACCGGTTTTGTATGTATATATTCACGCCCCCTCTATAACAAATGTAAAAAAACAAATGGACGCTATGCAAACAACGCCAGGCGGCGATTTACAGACATTGAAAAGAGTAAATATGTATAATAATTGTTTGTAAATGTAATACTATTAATTTTGTGTGTTTGTTTTGTGCTTTATTTATATTCTTTTGGCAACACTGACATTTTTATGGCCCCGCAGGAAAGTTATAATGCATTAACGTAATTTTTGGCCAAGTAGTGGGAAATTGTGGGTGTTGGGGTAGCGCCTGCTGGCCAGCAGACAGCCTCCTCTCCAGCGGTGGCCATCTACACCACCCACTAACGGTACTTTCAACCACCCTCCAGGGTATATAAGGTGGGCGTTTGCCTAGCAAATCAGTCAGTCTAGGACTCGGGTCTCCCCGAGCAAACCTAACCGACCACCTCTCCCTCATAGCGGGTTGCTGCCTGGTAAGGAAGCCAAAGCCTGCTCTCCCAACCTTCCCTAACTATCCAAATACCTATCCGTGGGTTGCTGCCTAGTAAGGAAGCCGAAGCCCCGACCACCTCTCCTTATAGTGGGTTGCTGCCTGGTAAGGATTCCAAAGCCTGCTCTCCCCGACTTTACCTACCTTATTATTACCTATTTACCTACCTGTGGGTTGCTGCCTGATAAGGAAGCCGAAACCTGCTCTCCCCGACTTTACCTACCTTATTATTACCTATTTACCTACCTGTGGGTTGCTGCTTGGTAAGGAAGCTGAAGCCCCAACCACCTTTCCCGCATACAGGTTACTGCCTGGTAAGGAAGCCGAAGCCTGTCCCACCTATTCCATTACCTACTAAGTTGCTCAAGGAGACACCTATTCCTAGCCACGCAAACAGTGTAAGGAAAGCGCCCTATCATGGGGAGTTGATGCCGGGTGGCACTTCTCTAGTTTCCACCGGAAGTGGATATATCTGTGACAGTTTTCGAGGCTCCAGATTAGAAAGACCACGTGGTCAGTTTAGTAATTGTATGAATCAGTGTGTTAATTGTATGAACCAGTGTATTTACCGGTATTGTACAGTAACTGTAAATTCAGTGTAAAGTGAACTTGTGCTTTGCGTAATAACACCATTCAATTAATTTGTTTCATTTGTGTGTAAAAGTAACTCATGTCTAGAACGACCTCTTAATATTAGACATCTCTCAGGAGGAAAGAGCCTCTATTGAAGGGTCTAAAGCCCAATCAGCTGCTGAACACCGATTAGCGGCCACAGTTAAATCACATTCAGTACCCGCGGGAATTATTCTAGGTGAGTGGTTTTACACCTAAACCCCCCCTATAGTTAAAGTGAGAATTTTGAGCACCAAGCTTCCAGGATTGTATCGTGCATCCTCAGCAGGAAACCACTCCCCTCAGGATGCCTGCAATCTTACTGCCCCTTCAGGGAACCTCTCATGCTTTCAATTGTTACACATACCTCCCTGAAGGTTACTAAAAACTCCCTCACGAGCAAAGTGCGACAAACTCTTTTGACCACAGTTTTCCTACAGTGGTGTTGTTCCTGCTAATACAATGATTTTGTTATTGGTAATACTGACAGTGGTGTTGCTCCTGCTGATACAGGCAATGGTTTCGCTCCTGCTAATACAGACATTGGTGTTGCTCCTAGTAATACTGACAGGATAGTAGTTTTGGCTAATAGACAGTGGTGTTGCTGTTACTAATACTGGCATTATAGTTGTTCCTGCTAATTCAGACAATGGCATATCTCCTGCTAATACTGACAGTATAGTAGTTTATGCTAATAGGAACAGCGGTGTTGCTTCTGCTAATATCGACAGTAATGTTGCTCCTAATACAGACAGTGATGTCAACCTTGCAAATACCAGTAGTAATTTTCGTCTCACTAACACCAACAATACTGTAGCCGAGCCACTTAAGGGTGTTCAAGTGCGATAAAATCATAAATTTTATATTTTCATGAAATATTGTTAGTTTTTTAGACGATATTTTTGAGTTCATTTTACTCTTACGAAACAATTTTAGCTCTCACAGTTTTCTCATAACGAGGTGTCAAAGTCAAAATTTGCTTGTTACGCTGCCATGCAAATAATGAAAACCAACTGACCTACTTAAACAAAATAATTCACTGTCAACTCACGTGCCATGAGCTATGCAATAAAACATTTTAAAAACCCACTATGTAATACTTTGAATTTAAAAAAATCCCAAAAGTACAGATAAGAGGTTGCAAACTAAGCAATTTTTTAAAAATACAAAAACAGTTGACTGGATTTTTTCAAGTGTTTTATTACATAGCTCATAGTATGTTATTTCACTGTGAATTATTTCACTTATGTAAGTCAATTGGTTTTTACTATTTGCATGGCAGCAGTGCATGCAAATTTTGACTTTGACGCACAGTTATGAGAAAACTATACGAGCTAAAATTGTTTCGTAAGAGGAAAATGTACTCACAACTATCGTCAACAAAACTTACACTATTTCATATGAATATAAAATTATGACTTTATCGCACTTGAACACCCTTAATGAAACAAAGAAAGTGAGTAGAATGGAAACAAAGAAGCTGAAAGCAGAGGGTAAAGAATATGTTTACAGAAAAGGGCAAACACAATTAGAAAAAGTGTTTGTTCCAATTAGTAAATGTTATAGAATGAAGTGTACTGATAAATGAAAAGCGTGTTCAGAAATCAATATTTGTGGACTTAAATTCATATTCTGATCCAGCAGTTCAAGATCAAATTTTAAGTAATGGTATACGAATAACAGAAAAAAAGTCTGAGAAGAAATGTAAAGGAAAAGAAGATGGTGGCTCCCATGACAGGAGTATAACCGTAAAATTTTTGTCCCTGTCAACCAAGTGTCAACAGCAGTTTGTAAATCATTGTTTATGTCAGTTTATGAGACTAAAAGAGGCAAAGTTGATGTTCTGATACGCAAGAAAAAAGAAAATACAGTGAACCCTCAATTACTCGGACTAAAAGGGGGGAGAAGTTGTCCGAGTTACGATTTGTCCGTGTTATCGAGGGGCGTCCGGGGTGGAGGGGTAATCAGTCAATCACAAGTAACGTGAGGAAACCAGTACGCTATCATTTCTACAAGCAAAAGAAGCGGCAATATATACTGCTTTGTACTTATCAATTTAAAGGAGGGGGTAGTGGGGAAATTATCACTGTAACGGGACAACTATAAAAGAAAGAATGTCAAACAAGCAGGGCCGGCAGACTCTTTTTTAATAATTTTTTATGCTACTTCTGGCTGCTTTTTTTATCTGTGCTAGAAGTTGGCAGTCTGGCACCAAGGCAATCTTCGACCACATAAAAGTTCTCACCCCCTTCTCTCGTCTGGCTGACAACAGTCTATGCGTGCGTGCATGCGTGTGTGTGTGTGTGTGTGTGTGAGATAAGCTAGGGTGGTAGAGCGCGAGCGGAAGTAGTCAAGGTCAACCAGTACAGTCTCAACAGCAATAAAAACACCGCACGTGACCACATGCAACTCACGAGATGTTTACGTGAAAAATTTCTCTACATCAGCATGTCACAGTGTCTGCAGCCAGCTGCTAGTTTCCTACGAGAAATTGTTTATTTTCCAGGGCCTCTTTGTTAGAATACGAGGCCGGAGTAATGTAAATCTCAGTCTACCTTTCATCCTTTTTTTTGTTTAGTTGAAGTCTACGGCCGTGGTTGAAGTGATAATGTGTGCTTGTAGGCCTCCCTTCATACTATAGTATCTTACCTTCGCTGCATTGTCATAGATCAGTGACATCTTTACACACTCTTTACACATAAAATAAATTTCACAGATACCATCAACATTAACGGGAACTCAATAAAAGCCCATTCATTTTAACCATTTAACTTTTCCAAAAGCGAGGCCTTCTAGAATGTAAGACCTGGGGCAAAAGCCTCTTTCTGCCCCCTTCCCCCCCCCTTTTTTATAATTTATCAAGCCTTTTTTTTTTTTCGATATCGCTCTGGCCTCTAGCGTAGTGGGTTAGGCGGCAGTTTACGGTGCGAGAAGCCCTGGGTTTGAATCCTTGCTCAGGCATGGATGTTGTGTTGTTTTTTCAACTCACTTCATCCTCATCGGCTTGTAAGACGTCGTTAAAGGGCCGTAAAACCCTCTCACCACCTTGCCTACATTGCAATGCAAACCAATAGCTTTTAATTTTTTTTATTAATGTTCGGAACAAATTGTTTTGCAATCTTGAATTTATTGCACATACCAGAACAAAATAAATTTCCCTTTAGGTGCCATTGTGACCTGTAGTTACCGTCCAATTCACCAGCATCATACTGAACTGTTTATTTATGACGCACGTACGTGTCTGGCTCGCGCCGTGAAGAAGGAGGTAAGATAAAGAAGGGAGGCCTGCCTGCCGAGTTGCATCTCCACTCGCGTGCCTGCTGAGTTGCATCTCTACTCGCGCGCCTCGCTAGCAATATTTAACCACGGAACTTGCCAGATATTTTACGGTGGGATTATTAAAGGCTACGTAGCAATGAGCAACTGCTTTTAAAGCTTAATACTGTTCTTAAATAAAACGTAATGGATTTAAATGAGGCAGACACAATTTTCTTATGATTTTTGACCAAAAAATAATTTAAATAAAATTAATTTTGTTTTTAGAAATTCTGTCTGAGTTATCCGAAGTCCGAGACATCGAGGTCCGAGTTATCGAGGGTTCACTGTAGTGTTGGAAATGTAACACCTGATATGAGAGGAAAACAAGAACCAAGTAACAAACTTGTTTCCAAGAGGGAGGATCACATCAATAATTTCCCACAGCATGAAAGCTACTATTCAAGATGCCATTTTAGTTTTAAGTACTTACCTCATCATCTTAACATAACCAAAATGTATGAGCTGTATGTTGCTAAGAAGAAGGAGAAAGATGAACAAGCTCCATCTTATCTAGTTCACAGAGATGTATTCCATTCCATAGGACTCAAATTCAAGCAACCAAAGATAGACATGTATGTATTCCAGATGAGAATAAAGAGCTATAATAATGGCGATAAGGGAGCTATCAGCAAGAATATGATGCCCATTTAGGTTTAGCAGATTATGCTTACAGGTGTAACGAAAATGATAGATTAGCAGCAGAAAACATTTAAGTCACAGTACTAGTATTTAACATGCAGCAGTGTCTGCCAACACCGATGCTGAGCAGTAATGTAGTGTATTACAAAAGACAGTTGTCGGTATACAATTTTACAGTCAGAGATTGCAGTAGAAATGAAACTAAATGTTATACGTGGCATGAGGGAGTTGCAGGACGAGGATCCGAGCAAATGGCATCTTGTATGCACAAGAAGATAATGTGTTTACCTGACATAGTTTAACATCTAATAACGTACTCTGATACTTGCGGCACACAGAACAATAACTTCAATATGGCAGTAATGTTGAGTGTGGCTGTTGAAATGCATCCTTCTCTGGAAATTATTGATCAGAAGTTTTTGTTGCCTGGCCATACTCACCTGGAATGTGATGTGTACCACGCACAAATTGAGAGAGCAATGAAGAACAACCCATTTTAAATTATAGTACCTAGAGATTGGTATAATTTTGTGTGTTCTGTGCGTGGGAAGGTGCCGACGAAAGTGACAGAAATGGGACGGGGTGATTTTTTCTCTTATTTCTATTTGCTGACTGATAGACTGGTCAAGCGAACGAAAGATAGTAAAGGCAATGCTGTGAAGTGGTTGTGATACAAAGATTTTGATATTGTTGAATGTAAGTACACTCTTGATCCAGAGAACCATTTAAGGTTATGGACCTAAGGAGGAACAAAAGACAAGTTCATCAACTGTCAATAATTCTATAACTTACTCGGGACCAGCATTTGATAGTCAAATGAAGAAAAATGATCTTCTATCACTGCTACCTCTCATCAGCCCCGAATGCCACTATTTCTATCAGAATCTGAACACAAGCCATTCTGCAGCTGATAACGTCATCCCACGTTCTGATTCTTTATCTGAAGAAGAAAATCAAAGCAGCATAACTCAGCCAGTGCCGGAATAATAACCCAGTGAAGTTCAATAGCCACAATAACAATATATAGAGAGACTGGTGTGTGAAATATTAAGTAATAGATAAGGAATCATTATTCAAATGAAGGTATAGCTTTTGTAGACGCATGTTATTGTGTTTCTCATTTAATCAGTAATAGCAAAGTATTGAGGAGTCTATTTTCAAACTGAGTATAAACAGAAACTGAGACTTATTTTTCTTTTCCATATTTTTCTTACTTGGTTAATTTGGTTGCAAACCATTGTGGAATATTTTGAATAGAAATGGAACTGCAGTTTCAAATACCATCATTGTTTTTGCACTGATGTGCTTCTGATGTTGTACCTAAGTAAACTGATAAGTCAAATGTATTGTAGATCTTAGAGTGGCAGAAAATTATATGTCTATTTATATCTATTTAATAAAATATTTCATAAGGTATCCTTAAAAACTGTTCTGTATTATAATCTAAATGTTATTCTTAAAACCTCTTAACTTTGAAGTTACTGAATTCATTCACTGATTTACTGGATCATTCTTAACTTTAAAATTCAATTCCTGAAAAATGTACTTTTTATACATATCAACTTTTGGATGTTTACCACAGATTTCCAAATAAATTTTTACATAATACTTTTTGGTCAAAAGTGCTATCAAGCAAACGGAATTGTGTCAAGACATTGTTGAGACATCAAGATATATTTCAACTGAAATATCATTTTGTGATAAATTCAAAGGTGCAAGAATGAAGGTTACAGGTGTAAATTGTAACCCCCCTCCCTGCAAATCTTAAGGATGGTGTCTAACTTTACATTACCCCTCCACCAATTTAAAGGGTAGTATCTAACTTTAACTTTGTACCCCCTCGCGCAAATTCACGTCAATAATAACTCATGCAGTACAGTGGACAGGAATGGACATGTTCCAAGGGAAGCAGTGTTACACAGTTACGGGACTGTAAGGTACTTGGCCTAAACACCCTATTTAAATTTTCCAAATTGGTTTGTTGTGCGGAATTGTGGCTTCGTGTTGGCATAAGCGTAACGTAACCATAACCTTAACTTCCGTAACTTTGAAATACGTTTATACGTGGTTTTTCAGCGTCAGCATAGGTCTAATGGGATCCCGAGATGCTTCGTGGAGCACTAGCTATAATGGAAGGGTGTAGGTTAGATGTCGCCCGGTGCTTGGGGAACCTGGCTTGCCGAGTGTAGTGCGTCGAGATCACCGGGTGTTAGAATTAAGAAAGGACATGCCAGTAGTATCTAAGTTGCAGAACCGGGACTTAACACCTCAATGTTGGTGTAGACCACGGCAGGAGTACAACGGAACACTTTCAGTTAAGCGAGACGTAATTTCTGCAATAACTTATGTGTTAAACCTGTTAATTTACGAGCAGTGGGCTGAACCATAAATACGAGTAATTTCTGTTAACAATTTGAGTGTAATGTGTGAAAGGCGAGAGCATTCAGGGCTAAGGAAAGTGTAATCGTGTACGTGGAATCATTTGTTATTGTTTTCATTGAAGGGGGAAGCCATCTTGTAACTTTTCCTTCTTCTTAGTTGCCCAGAGATATGTACAGTCTCAAGATTCGCCAAGCGCGATGAAGTTGTGTAAGTAGAGACTGGGATAATGTGATTTCTCAGATGGAACAATCATGTCAATGAGTTTAGGAATGCTCTCGGTAGGTAGAGTACTAACCTATGGAGATCGTGCTGTGGTGTGCCATCTCTGGGCACTTCCGGAGAGAAGTCAGGAGGATGCTGGAAGTCCAGCATCCTGGATGTTTTTCTTGCTAGCTGGATGTGGAAGGGATCGGACGCGTGCGGGGAGAGCTCCCATGGGCGAACGTGTCGTGGAGATACTTTAACATCGGGACCATAGCAATCTTTTTTTGGTAGCATGAAACATCGTGCTCTGCAAATAATAATAATGATCCGAGTTTAGCTATTTATTTTTGCAGTATAAGTTGGATGTAAGCCTGAGGTGAGAGCCCACCGCGTGTGTTGTACAGGGATCTGTAACTGTGTTGTTGAGGTAGAATCTGTGAATTCAATAAACATCATGCGACTGAATGGTACCTTTATCACTTATTGGTAACAACGATCTCTGGGTACACCTAACGAGGTAAATATTTAGTGGTTTTTCGCTCTTCTCTTCTCGGATCCATGACGCTGAGTTAAGAACTTGCGACTCTACCACTGAAATTACAGCTAGCTGAGGGCATGTTAAATCTAATAACATTCTACGGGCAAATTACCGAGGGCGCGTTTGTGGAAGCACGTGGTCGGCGTGGACGCAACGAACCGCTGTATGTGTGTGAAGGGGAGAAGTACCACCACAGTATATTACACTGAGTTATGAGAAGAACCATTAGACTGGTAAGTACAGGTACATATCTAGTCAATAACATTAAAGAGTTGAGAAACAAATTCTCCAGTAACTCAACTTCAGTAATAACAACCTATTCGTACTGGTTGATCCTTGCACGCATGTCAATGCCACATGCTCATGGTGTACAGTCTGGTCTGATAATGCTTCCGTTGAAAAATGACTGCTTTGCCAATGGTGCAAAGCCCGCTTTTTCTGGTATAAGTTAGCCCTTGTCTCCTCTCCATCTGTTGCACTGTCCAAGTCCTAATCCTCTAGATTTGCAAGCTTCAAACTGCCTATCTTTTAGTGTGTTGAGAGAGAGACAGAGAGAGAAAAAGAAAGACAAAGAGATAGAGAGAGAAAGAGAGAGCTAGTGAAAGAGACAGATTTTATGTCAATGATTGTGGTGGTGGAAACTTCTCCTTTCTGAAGAAATTAAAAAAGAAATGGGCTTAAAACTTTATCTTCTTGACAAAGTGAATTCTTACAACGCACAGGTGTGTTACATAGTCGTAGTTTGCTACAGAAACTGCCACAAGGAGAACTTCAATTTCAAAAACATGTAAAAATATTTTCAGCATGAAAATACCATGTATGTTGCTGTTGCTTGCATGCCAAGAGCAGTAAATCAATGAGTGCAACATTTATGCATGAATTTTTTGCTAATTATGGGGTTTAGGTTGATAATGCACGACTACCTTTTTAATTATATAATTGCATTTCACAAATTTGTCTTTTGAAACCTGGCTACGGAAAATTACTGCATATACCTCTGTGTATAATGCTCCCTTGTGTATAGTGCGCACCACTATTTTTGGAAAAAGGTCCAGGGAAAAAAATTTTAGTGCCTTGCTAGTATGTAAAAAAAAGGATGGGAGTATAAGACAGTGAAGCAGCGCGAGAGAGGCTACAAATGATGGCCTAGGGGTGAAGAAGATGTGGCTGGCAAGAAAGAAACGAGAGAGAGAGAGAGAGAGGAAAGAAAACATTCACACTGGCTAAAGAGTGACGGGGGAAGAACCATTGGGGTGGGGCTTGTCACTTCCTCCTCCGCAGCTATTTATAAATAGCCTGTCAAGGTCACTTGCTGCTGCCTGCCAGCCTGTGTGTGTGTGTGTGCATGCACCCTGCCTGCAAGCATAACACTCCCTCAACTCCTTGGCCTGCTGCTTTCAAGCATGTCCCAGAGAAAGATAACGATAACCTGCCAGGACAGCTGCAAGCTTGGCTTTTTTATCCGACACTTCTTTCCCAAACAAAAAAAAAAACCACAGTGTCCCCCTTTTTTCCTTCTTTATTTTTTTCCCCCATGAGAGACGACAAAATTAACTTCTCATATTGCTTCTGCCGGCCACATACGAACTTTCATCTCTCCACGTCAAATTGCTGAGCAGCATATTTTGTAACCAACCGTTTAAACCTACCTGTGTGAAAACTAGTAAACTTCTGGCCATCAGACAAGTTTTTAACCCGTGTATTAATGTAAACTCTGAATAACATTATGAACAGGAATGAAGATAAGGACAAACCAAAAAGTTAGGGTTTTAGCAGCTGATTTTAGCACAGGTTGAAGAAGGGGGGGGGGGAAGGGATGCAGGAACCGAACATTCTCTCTCTTATTAACCCCCGTCAGCCCGGCAGTTTAACACTACAACTCCGCCTTCTTCGCCCCCCCCCCCAACCCCTGCATGGCCTTTTTTCTGTGTATTTTTTTCAATTTTCCACATATAGTGCACACTTCTGAATATCTATCAGCTGTTTTGGAATAAAAGTGTGCTTTATACACAATTAAATATGGTATGTGTAATAAAAGGGTTCCAACCCTTAATTTTGGTATGATAAACATTTTAATGCTGTGGTTGCACTGTTCTAAGTTATATATAATACTGAATATCACTGATCTATTCAAAATGCTATCTGCACTATTTATGGCAAAACACATATTTTTATGATTAAATGAAAGGAAAGAGCCTCAAATGCTACCCTGGCAATTTCATTTTTGTGCACTTCTTTTCAGCATATTCTGCACCGAAGATATTTAAGGTCACTTCTAAACAACTACAGTAGACCCCCGATCTAACGACATCGGATCTAACGACATCTGCGATCTAACGACATAATTTCCAGGAACCCTGGAAAAATGAATATTTTCAAATTGATCAAAGCTAAGCAAAGTGCAATTGATCACAGAAAAATGTTATTTAAAAGTACATTCACGTACATTAAACAATAACATACTGCAGTTATAATAAATTAGAGATATGCAATTGTGAAACAAAAAAGAACTATAAAAAAATGTTAGAAACTTTGGCTGGAATGCAATTAAAGCACACGCGCCTGGTGAGTTAGGCCGCCTGCGCAACAACGACATACGTAAGACGTAATGACTAACGCTGCCTATCTCCTCCTCACTTCTCCACGCTCCCTCCACCCTTCACGCCTATCACACATTTTTCAATGTGCCCTCTCTGCACTTTCTTCTCCTTACACCTACACGTCTCATCAGTACCATGCCGTCAGCCAACGGACAAGCGCATAGCAACGGTATTGTATTGTTCGACTTGTTGCCTGTCTGTATCGTATTTTGCTTGGTAGTGCTGTACTGTAAGAAACGCACTGCTAAAAATAGATAACACCCCTCCTGACTGTCCACGCCAGCCAATAACCGTTCACTCCCCCCAACCCCTGCCGACAAACCAGATTGTGCTTGTGTGTGCGCGACCGCTCGCATAAACTGCCGGCGCCGGCTGTGATAAGTCACGTGACAACTAGCAGCCTGTCTGGCCGCAAAGCAGTGCCACATGTTTGCCTTTGTTTCCCATCTTCTCCCAGCCATCGCCCATCGTCTTTGTTACTGTGTCTGGTGAGAACCCAGGCGGTTGGGGATGAAGAGACGACACAGTTATTTTTTTTATTACAGTACAGCAAAAAAAAAACCAGCTCAGCACTCACTCAGTCCGTAAACGAAACCAAAAAAAAGAAAGAAAGAAAACAATCCTGCGTTATCTCATCTTTTTTCTCTTGCTTCACATCAGGCTGCGCGCTTCAGCTCTTCTTGGCAACTTCCGCTGTTATTGATCACTCGGTACATGAGGCAAATGCCTGCAGCGTAAAAATGGCCCACAATAGTCTCGTATGCTACATGTGGGCTGATAAAATTTTAAATTATGCTCGTTCAACAGGGCAGCGATCATTAGAGAGACTGCGACCTGCGTGTCAAGAGCCACTCTGCCTCTATTCACAGTGCAGAGCATTAAAATGGTGCGTTGTGCATAGTTTTACGATTTTTCCTATAGGCCAAAGACTTAAAACGATGAGTAATTCAGTCATTTTAGTGACAGTACCTTGAAAAGTTCGTTTTTAGCCTTTCTAAGTGGCTCCAAATTTGCGTTTCTGATAAGCAAAAAATAATGACTTTTTCTTTTATAAGCATTTCTATTCGTATCGCTTAAAATCGTATAACGGCGACAAGCTGTAACAGTTCATGCGTAATTACAAAAAAAAATACTCAATGGCTTTACTGAAATGTTTTAAATTGTTGCAGTACGAGTCGTTCTGTTGTCGGTGAGCTGTGCGCCAGGCAAGCAGGATGAATCACGCGCGTTACCACGAGTTGAGGGAGATAAGCAGACTGCTCTCCCCTGCCCTCCCCTCATCCATCCTACACAACCAGACCTACCGCGCCTCGTGGCCGCAGGCGTCGTGGCCCACGGGGAATTATGGAGCTCCATTTTATTTGGAAGACACCTTTTCTTGTACTAAAATATAATTTCAAGAAAATGTGTTTATTTCAAGTCCATAATTGATTTATATTAACTTTAAGGAAAAAAATCACTTTTAAAAATGGTTTTTAATGTTGGGGGTGTGTCTAAATTAATTACCTCGAGACTAACGACATCTGCGATCTAACGACATAATTATCTTGCACTGTGCGTGTCGTTATATAAAGGGTTTACTGTAGTTATGTTATTCAGGTAAACATTTGGCACATTAAATTTTGAATAACTAACATTATTTACATTAACTTCTATTGTAAAATCTTTATTCAAATGTACATATTAGTCTCAAAAACATAAGTAAATTTCCTACTGTAATTTATGTGAAAATCCCATTGTAGTATAAATGTATTTGAATCAATCAAGTGTTTTAATTTAACTTGTAAAATGTAAAGTTAATAATCAACTTAAATAAGTGTTATTTTTTATATGAGGTAACAACTGAATAAGTGTTTAAGATTTTCTGACCACTGTTAGTGAAGCCACCAGACTGGAATACTACATTATGTGACACTTTGGCACTTCAATTTTTTTGATAACCTTATATTTTAAGGTTATTTCTCCCCTGTTGCCCTGGTTGAAGAGAACATGGCAAAGTGTCTACCTTTAATGTCATAATTTGTTTTTTCTTTCTAGCGACAACTTTTTTATTTCAAATGTTTTTAATATTACATAAAGCCTTATACGTTATAATAAGTAGCAATTCTTATGTTGTAATGAGTCACATAATTTTCAAGTAAACTATTGCTGTCATTAATTGCATTTGTAAAATCTTTTTTTAAAATGTAAATCAAGAAAGTAAATCACAGTTTACAACATAAATAGCGATTCAAGATGGCTACTAATTGTATTTTGTTCTAATTCTACTACTGCTACACTTCAAGCTAACAGACGTCTCTACTGTTCGGGGGTCTCATGCCCGCGATATTCAAGGTCTTCTTCCTTCTCTTCTCGATCAGCAGCCATGATTACCAATTGATTGATTTTTGGCTTTTCTTAATCTCTTCTTTTTGTGTGTCCTTTGTGACATCTACCATTGGGTAAGTGTTTATTTATTACCCCAAATGTTTGCTTGTGTGAGAAATGTTTTATTATTGTTTATTCTAAATTTTTGTTTATGTTATGTGTTTATGTGGTTTGCAGTGTAAGGCAGTCACCAACCTTTGTATAATGCATTCCTGATCATCTTCTCCTGTCTTCCTTAACAAGAAATTTAAATGTGATGTCTCCTTTTCTCGTCTAAAAGCAGGCTCTTCCCAGGAATACTTTTGGTCTTCGGTAATTAAAGTAGCCGATTAGTCGGTATTGTGACAAATTTTTCTTTCTTACAACAACAATTATCTCGGAAACACATCTTTAAAAAAGATGTAACTGAATTACCTTATGTCAGACAGTGCAACATTTTTTGTTACTCAATGTAACATGTAAAATTAATTTAGTGTTACCCTAAAAATATTTTTCTGTTAGATCGGGGATCCCTTCTTCATATTATATATATATATATATATATATACACACACACACATACAGGGTGTTTCTTAAATAGGGGGACAAACTCAGCATACGTGTTCCTCACGAAAAACTACGACGAAAAAATATTTTGCACTTTTCACCTAAACGCAACGTTAAGGGAGTAATGGGCCTCTGGACATCGAATTTTAAAACCGTATTTTCCCAAAATATCGGAAACTAATTGACATAAAACTACAATATTTTCAGCATTGCTTAATGCTATTGGGATCTGCAAACCAACAGCGAATGTTGGTTGATACCTTCCACCCTTAATGAAAATAGCAGGAGTGGCTACCTTCTAATTGCATATAACTTTTTTACCGTCCGGATTTTTGAACATCTGAAGATGGTTTATTGAGTAATGTTACCTGTCTAGCAAAAAAGGTCCTCTTGTTGCAATAGTCTAGGACTCATTGTTTTCTTTCAAATCACAAATGAAGCTACAGCGATAGAGTTCCCGAAACAATGGTATCGTGAGTTAGAAACATGTAGGTAACGTTGAATGTGCACCATCAACAATTCAAGGAACACAACAAAATAAACACATGAACGCACTATTGCCTATGCTATATGCTGTGTATCTTAGGTGCAAAACAAAAAAAACAAGATGGCTTTCTGGTACACTTGCACTGTAACATTCATTTTGTGGAATAAAACACAACATTTGGATATTTGCGTTTTAAAAGTTTCAGTGATGTTTCTACCTATCCCTTTTCATGAGATGCGTTTCTATCCAAACCCACCTTTTTATTGCATATTGTCATTTAAGAATGCTCCTTTGTCCTGTTTTTTGCACCTAAGATACACAGCATACAGCATACGCAATATATATATATAAGTGTAACCTCAAAAAATTTTTAAATTGATACATGATGGGGTAATACTAATTTAAATACTTATATTGTTCATGTGTTATGATTATGGACCTTTGCGTTATTCAGTGGCAAAAAAAGCACATTGATCTGCAAAAGGTGTTTTCGTTAAAAGAATAAATCCTTGTATTGGTATTGTGGTACACTCATAATATCAGAATCTTAATTTAAAAAAAAAAGGGTAATGTACAGGTAACAGACCTAAGGACATTATGCACCTATTATTTTATCTTTATCAACTCCATGTGGAGTTTATTTATTTATTTTTAACAGTCTCTCAAAAGGAAGTGATCCTTCAGTCTTTAGCTTGGTTGGGGCACCTTTCTCTTTGTGGGAATTTGGGTGTATGTTATTGCGATCACTCAGTAATTCCCCTCCCCCTCCTTTTTCTAACAGTGAAAGGTTATGCTACCCATCACAACAATGTGTACGAAGTGCCAGCAATTATGATCACCAAAACCTCATAAACTGTTGCAAAGTGGGAGACATGTATGTTGAACTATCTCAGTGTCTCTCATGTCACTTTGCAATGATGATATTCTGCCTAAATATTGTAATTGGAAAACCTGTTACATTCATTAGCCGGACAAATGATTAGTAAATAAATGAAGTCATACACTAAAATTATGCATGAGTGGACAAAACAGGATAGGACATTTTTCTAACATCATACGAACAGCCAAATCACAGGCTGAACTTAATATTAAAAAATATACATACTAGTTAAAATAAATTCAAAATTCACACAGAATATTAATATTTTTGCAACTGCATTTTGTGTACAATACAACTGTTACAGAAAACAATTTCCTCCATAACTACTTGTATGTAATCAGCTAAAAAAATCATGTTTTCATACCTGCAGAACTGGTATAAGTTTAACTTGCTCTTCCAACTCTTTCATCCTTTTCAAACTCAGAGCCATCTGCTCCCTCACATTCTAAAACAAAAAAATTAATACCTGCTAAAGTTCAGAATTAAATTTAAAAAATTATATTTGTAAAAATTTTTTAAGAATTGAATTAATAATAAAAAAGGACAATGAATCAAACACTATTTTTCTCAACTGGAACTTAAGAAGCCATGTCACCTAACCGATAAAATCGTGGCAGTGGATGGATGCATGCGTGATAAGCGAATCTTCAGATAAGGAAGAGGTGGAGTAAAGTAGTTGGTGCAGGGAGGCGAACATACGGCAAGACAAGGGAGAGAGAGTAACCTTCACGCATCATTGCTGGGAAGGGATAGCTGCGTTATGTGAGACGAGTGCGATAAGATTGAAAAGTATTGATTGCTCAAATGCCCAAAGAACTAACCGTATAGAATTACTCAACCCACTCACTTACAGCTGTTTTGATGTGTAAATTTCTTATTCATTAATTTCAAGTGTACACAATTTTGATACAAAATTTAATTTCGTTATGTATTCAAACTTCAGATGTTTCATAACAATAGAATTTATCACATTGTGTGTGTCCTATGATACGGGTTTTATTGAAAACCTGTAGGTTGTAATTACATTATCTTGAACAATTCAAGCTAGCCATTTTATAAGTGTTCATTCGTAACATGTAACGCTTCGTGAATGTGTGCAAGTATTTGTTACAATGCAGTAGAATGTGTAGTAATCAAGAAAATATTATTTACACAGTTTATTAGGTCGTGGATATGCAAGGCCAGTAATGATATAACAATTTGATATTAATTGTTAATATTGTTTTCTTTATAAATAACATTCTGTTTATCAAACGCATACAACTTCAAGTTGATGTTTTAGAATAATTTATTATACTGCGCACAAGAAAAATAAAAATAATAATATAATTTACATTTCCCGCCTGAGGCAGGGTCTGCAATGCGATGTGAGGAGGCAGACCCCGGTATTAGCCGGCTGTTCTACCTGAGAAACAATCCTGTCGCTAGAGGCCAGCTGGACGAATGAGTGACGATGCATGAAATGCTGATAGAGCAGTGTCGGAACGAAAGGATGAGGGAAACGGGAGAACCCCGAGAAAACCCACCGGGCAGAGGCTTCGTCCGGCACAAAAGCCACATTGGAAAATTCGGGTGACCCCGACAGTTATCGAACCCCAGTCCGCTAGGTGACAAGCCCGCGCACTGGCGCTGAGCCACCGCTAAAGATATTCTCTCTCTTCCGACAACTTTTAAATGAAAATTAGAGGGAGATATTGACAGAAAGAGACATCACTGTAATAAGGAATTCGCGTACACAACAAATATTAATTTATTGTGCTAAAAAAATGGACCCTGAGACAGAGTACAAACTATTCTACAGCGAACTACGTGCAGCATAGCCCTCTGTAACGGAGAACATAGTTGGCAGAGAGTCGGCCTGTGACACGAAATGTCCTGGGTTCGAATCCAGTGTTAGGTGTGAGAATGAATTTGTGTCTGCGTCGCTGGCCCAAGAGTTGAGAAAAAACTGGCATCTCTATCTTGTCCTCGATGTCGACGAGAGTCACAAAAAAAAGTGTGTAATAGACTTTTGGGCTTTTCTGCTAGATTTATAAAAGGATATGACACAAAAAAAAGTGGCAGGTGTCGAAACACTTCGAAAATGTTTGTAAATATTCCACTATTGCGCGAGTCTATTACAGAATATAAAAGAAATGAATGATAAAAATGAAAAGTATTCCGTGTTAGAAATTTCTTAAATATTGCCATTCGAAAAATACTTTTTGTGTGCTGGGTACTTATTAGTAGTTACATAACACTGGTAGACTGTGTAATGTTATAACATACACAACTATTATACCTCATTTAAATGAAACAAATGTAGTACATTTTAATTTTTTTAGCTTTTTTATTTTTTTATTACGAGTACCTAAGTAAACACATTTGGTACAAACTTGCTTGTTATATAGCGGTGTTTGTAAGTCACCATTGTCGCTCAAGCCCATTTTTCTGTTAATTCAAGGTTCAGAAGTCAATTATCTCAGATTTTTATTTGCAATTAATGCAATGCCCATATTACTTAAATAACTTAATTGGCAGATAAGAAACTTTGAGTGACCATGATATGATTGCTATTAGTCACAAAATGGCGCTAATAAAAGAACTCAGCGCCAATTATTTTTGATGGAGGTTACTGTTGGGTAACTAAATTATTCGGAGTTTAGTGAAATAAACCTATCAAAGGTACCGTAAAGAAGTATCACTATCGGGTATATTGCTAGTGTTATTACGCCCACAGATATAAACCCTTAAAGGAAGTTTCGTAATAAACTTTCACAAAACTAAACAAAACATAAATTACTGTTAAAAATTTTATTTTGAACATATAAAAAAACTTTAACAAAAGTGGAATTATGACCCAAATAATTGTATTACACAAGAAAATTTCAAGATACTTTTTACGCTAAATTATTCTTCATCATTGAAACCGTAACTTGTAAAGTTATCATTAATGCAAGAAGGCACAAACTTCCAATTAAAACCAAAACATGTGTCGTAAGGTTGCCGCAAAGTAACCTATCGTTGTGAAAGAAGTATCAATTTATAACAAAGAATATATGCACAAGACCTAAACAATTTCGTAAATCTGTATCGTACATCAAACTACATGGCGCTTATTCTTTAACTGTTTTGTGTTCACATACGTTCCTTACTTAGAGACAGTCACCACATGACTATTGTTGCCAGACTAAGTCATATTCTGTAACTCTTCATAGCGCCGTGGCTGACGTTCAAACGATTCGTGAGCGACTTTATGTAACGGCAGCTAGGGAGGTGGTGTTAGCGGGAATTGTGTGCGTGAAATTGTAAATATGGCGGCGGCATTGTGAAGGTTAGATTTCTTAGATGAGCTTGAAAATAAGGAAACGCGTCGGCAAATGCGACTGATGAGGAGGAAATATTGATACCCTAAATCCCGTCACAGAAATGGACAAAGATCAATTTAGGCGATTGTTCATTCACGAAAAATAAAAACATTTAAGTATCAAAATTTACCTCTGCAAAATTCCTTATTTTCCCTCATGAAATTCAACATTATTTCGTAGCTTCTGCCTCAATTTCACAAAGTTGATCCATTACCCAACCTTTAACCTAAAATCACTTTCATGTTGCCACACAGCAAGATGTAAATCGTGTGGCCGCATGTTACTACTAATGGCCAGAAAAATAACATTTACTGTGCGATTTTAATTGTTTCGGAAAGGTACCTACAATGTTGCCAAACCCATATCAAAGCTGTTAAAGAACATTACAAAAATGATTAACGAAATACCGTTGAAAGACAGTCACGCGTGACTATCTGTATCGCTGACGCTAACAAAAGTCAGTAACGGATGACTGGCGTTACCGAGGACAAGTTACAAAATAAGGCCCCAGGTGTAATTCAAAAACGCTGTACGATTGTATCAGTTATGCTTACGATAATAATAATAATAATAATAATAATAATAATAATAATAACATGTCAACTGAAAAACAAATAATTATATAGAACATTCTGCATATTTCAGACATCGAAAATTAATACAGATGATGCATACAAATGTATAATTATATTGCATATGAAATACTGAAATAATAATTGAATACAAAGTATGCTTAAACTAAAATTCATTAATAACACCTTCTGTGATAAAGCAAACTGTAGTTTTTCTCCAATACTATTTACATACATAACAGTCCATATTCTATTAATTTTTCAATGTCATACATGTAATGTACAACGAGACCTTCGTGTTATTTTAAAAAAATTACACAACTTAGTTATGTAAGTAAATGCATTGAGCATTTTTCAAAGTGTAAATTTTATAACTTGGTTTGAATATCTTAAAAATTGAAATTGGGCTTCAAAAGTTTATCGCACATTACAACATCATAAATGTGCTATAAATAGTCAGGATACAGTAATGTTGTCAGCATGAATGTTACGGAAGCATGAACATTTGACAGAGACATATAATTTAGAAAATAACGTAGCTGGCAAAAGGAATTTACGTTACACTTTTATAACAGTCTTGAAAAATAAAAAAAAAAAGAGTTTTATGTTTTGCATGGAGTCATATCCTGAAATTCTACGTCACCAGTTCTGTACAAAAAACAACAAACAATGTCAAGATAATCCGATCACTATTTTCCATATTATCACTACAAAATAATTATTTTTTGCCATAAAAAAAGTACATAATTTCACTGAAAAACTTAACGGGATCATCTTTTAATGGTGTTTCACTCGTATTGGATTTTATTTGTTCAAGTATTTAAATAATTCAGAATATCCCACACATCAGCAAGATTCTGATGATTCCGAGCATAATTATTAGCGTAAATGGGCGTAAATAAACACATAATAACAACTGTAACCTGTTTAGAATGACTAACAGTAACATACAAAATTTATGTAGCAAGGGAGAAAATATCCCGTTTCTCGTTCTGGTATTTAATTGGTTTTTCTAATGCCACTTTTTCGACTATTGACGTCAGTTCTATGTGTGCCGGTATCGTTACTGTAACACATTGCGTTTAGCGTTTAACGCGACATCAGGTGTAGCCGGGCCTTTAGATGGTGCATACCTAATCTAGACACGTCACTTGATTTTTGCGTGTGTGAGATTAATTGTGCAGTTGAAATGGACCAACACAGTTTAGCAAAAAAGGTTTATTAATTAAATAAAATGCAATTATGTAGATTTTGGTTGATTTTGTTTCTGTTTTGTTGTATTTAAATAGGAAAACACACGCAACTATATTGTGTAATTTCGCTGCCAACCATACAAGCAATAAGGGGACTATAGTTAACGTTGAATTGTATGCAGTAACTATCAGTGATATTTTTCAACGGTTCAAATTAACGGCTCACTTTATCCCAAATGACCTATAGATAAATGTGACACTGTGGTAATTTAAATTTAATTATCAATGTCGCTTGACTGAACAAAAATGTGAATCAAAACATGTTTACTTCAGGTATGGTACTATTTTCGCATTACTTACCTTCTGCTTTTATCATGAAGCCCTATTAGTGCGCAGTGGCCGCGGTGGCCGGATGGTCAGACCATTCGCCTCCCACCAGGGTGATGCGGGCTCGATTCCCGGCGGGGTCTGTCCCCGGATTTTCGCATGTGGGAATCGTGCTGGACGATGCCGCTGGCGGGGGGTTTTCTCAGGGATCTCCCATTTCCCCGCAGTTTCATTCTGGCGCTGCTCCTTACTCACATCACGTCACCCCTCACCAGCGCTAAAGACCTCGATGTTGAGCGCTGACTAAAATCACTCACTCTCTCACTTATTAACGCGCCGGGGTTTTTTTTACAGCTGACAAATACAATTTTGATTTGTTGGGTTTTCTATAAACTTGTGACATGGTGGTTACAACTGTGAAGTACGGAACGCTGAACTGTTTGGAACATCTCTATTTACATGCAGAAAGGCTCTTATCTCTTGTTAATCTTCCTCTTCCTACTCTTGTCCGGCTGCCAAGATCATGTAACACGACTCATCGTCATTTCCCTGCCTCCCTTCTTCGTTAGCTGCCTGTCTCACAACCACGCCCGGCCACTGTGCAAGCTTACAGCAAGTGTGCAGCGTCTTCGTACTTGAAAGATTACTCGAAATTATCCGCTGTAAGAATGGGGGACAAAGCGGCAAAGTTTCTTGTTAATAATGTCTCTACCTCCCCATCAAAAATGTTTTTACATTGGAGTACTCAACTTATGAGAAAATGCACACTAAAATAGTCGTAAAACTGTGTTTTTCAACGCCATTTTCATCATTCAAAAAATTATAATTTCAGACAAATTAAAAAATAGAACTGTCTGTTAACGCTTTAACTCTTGGATTATTCAAAGATAAATTATTTACATGGGATAGTGTCAATGTGATCGTTCAAGTCCGGACTGTCTGCACGACATGGTTTAAAGTTGTGTGACACAGGCTCTTAAAGATACTTTAAGGGTGTACACATGGCAAAAATTCAAATATTTATATTTGCACGGCGTAGTGAATGCATTATAGACGTTACTCATGAATACATTTTCCACTTGTAAAAATATTTAAACACTCATAATTTTCTCATAGTGACGTAAAAAAGTCGAAATTTGCAAGTTACGGGAACAAGGTAAATAGAAAAACCAAGTGTCTTACTCAAATTAAATAACTTACAATGAAATTAGATACTATGGGAAATATGTTAAAATATTTAAAAACACACAATAAGATTCCTTTGTACATTTTAAAAAATTTGAAAATTATGACAGTTTACTTTATTTACAGCAATTAAAAAAAAAAAATACAAAAGGACTGAAGAGTAATTTTAATATTGCACATTATATCTCATTTAAATGTAAATTATTTCAATTCGAGTAAGACACTTGGTTTTTGTTATTACAATAAACCTACTTTTACCGGACTAATTGGGGGGAGGTGTGGTCCGGTAAATAATAATGTCCTGTAAATGACGAAGTACCAAAATCTGCACATGGAAAGAGACAACAAGCCGATAGATACATGGCAGTGTGATACGTGTGGCAACACAGCGTGTTTGTTGTCATCAAGGCGAGGGGGTAGATTTGTGATCGACTGATGAGAGTGAAAAGATAAGCATGCACCTTTATCCGCTCATTGAGATAACCAAGGGTCGTGGGCTGGGGGAAGAGTAGAAGGAGAGGGACAGAAGGAAGAATAGGTTTCCTATCAGCTTGGTTTCATGTTACGTTGAGTGGTGAGAAAGGTATGTGTTGTGCTAGTTTGTCTGCAGCAGTTTCTACTTGTCCTTGCACATGGGAAGGTTGGATTGGGGGGGGGGGACATTTGCTGGGTGGCATACGTGCAGACACACGATTGCTCGTTGTGCCATTCACATCTTGGTGTTCCGATCAGCTGTGTCTCAGCCTGAAGAAGGGGATAGATCATAATTCCCGAAAAGTTGCTTTATTTTTGTTGATTTTAACTTGTGTTGTCTCTTGTTTTTTTTATTTGTTGTACACTGTTCACTGTTTTGTCTGCTTCCATCTTTTCTAATACTGTGAATCTGGTTTTCTTTGTGTCTGTCTTTTCTGTTGTCAATTTCTTTACTGAATTCTCTCTTTAGAATTCTTGCTGATAAATACATATAATAAAAAACCAGACGGAATTCCTCTCGGATTGTTCTTTTTTCTGTTTTTTTGTGCTTTTTGTGTATTTTTTATACTTTGTCACATTTGTCTTTCAATACAAGTTCGGTCAACAAGACATGAGCAAAGGCGTATCTCCACAAATCAATAAATTCTAATCGTAAACTCGTATTGCAACAAACATTAAAAAATGTCACATAACTCTTCAACTTGTATTTCGCTTTATGAATGTCCGGTGCAGTTTGTTTCTTGACACCATAATCAGCACACAATTTTGCTACTGAAACACCAGCCTCAAACTTTTTCAAAAGTTCAATTTTTTTGCTTAATGTCGTTATTCTCTTTCTTTTCTGTCCTGTTGCAGATGCCATTTCACTAAAAAAGGCACAATCTTTAACGTGCACGTATAGCAACTGCGTAAAAAATTCAAGTAGACATGACAGTTGTTCTTGCCTGGACACGTCAAAACACCGATGAGCAACTAGCGGCTATTTGTGCGTGCGCCTGATGTCACTCACCAAAGCGCTGTTGATCATACAGCTCCGTAAAAAAATCAGGTACACAATCATTCTTGCCTGGACACGGCACATACTTTGTTGCATGACTAAAAATAGCTCTGCCTACCATCTTACGTGGCTATCCGTGCACGCGCCTGATGTCATTCACCAAAGCACAACCAACAACTATGTGACAAGTAGACCTGAAGGTGGAACAATTTTGTATTGCCAGATTTTGTCCATTAAATACGAATTCCACTGAATAGAGGTCTGATAAAATCTGGTTTTACTGTACCATGTTCCCGTAACTTGCAAATTCTGACTTTGGCAAGCTGCTATGAAAAAACTGAAAGCTAAATAATTTTACAAGTGGAAAATGTAGTCGCAAGTAACGTCTATAAAACAAGCACTACGTAGTACAAATATAAAATTATGCACTTTTGCCCCATGAACACACTTAAGGCAATAAATCCCATATGCCATGAAATTTAACTTTCTTTGCACATAATTTAAATAGTTATTATAATCTTCTGTTCTGTGCTCTATGGCCAAAATGTAAGCACGCAAGCAGGCGGGAACTGTGTCAATCCAACAGTGAACCCCTCTACCAAACTTCACAAAACTGAGGCAAACTATACTGTAATAATGTGCTCTGTAGCCAGTCAAATGCAACCTGTATCATGGTTACCTGTACCGAATTGTTCAGCTACCACAAATGCCTCATTTTGATTATGTAGCATTTATGTCTAAACAGTTTATAAACTCACAAAACTATCATTATTCCATTATTAATTTAATACCCATAACTCTGTAGCAAAGCCCCACGTTAAAGGTTTTCTAATACCTTCAACAATGCACTTTTAAACAATGGTGAAAATCGTATAACAGAATTACTGCTAAAAAAAGGAAAATTTTATAACAGGTTTCAATTTGGATCGAAGTAGCAACATTTGGTGTATCATAACGACAACCCAGTTTCGCTACTGAAACCCACAGAAAGTCTACAGCAATAATACTTCACCATCACTGTTTCTTTGTGTGCTTAACTATGGTGATCTGATTTATACGTGGAGTAATAATGTAAAAAACCTGGTATATTAATACTAGCTTCTAAACAATTTTTCCATTAAACACATTATTGTGAAATTATTATTAAGAACCTGCTCATAAAATTCCACAGATTCTGTCCTTGAACCAAGAACATTTTTTTTTAAAAAATAAAAATCTATAGCACTGATAGAATAGGCAGCCATCAAGTGAGAGATTTTGGTTAGCGCTCGAGGTCTTAAAACACAGGTGAGGGGTGACATGAGGTGAGTATGGAGGAGCACTGGAATGGAAGGGTAGGGGAAATGGGACATCCCAGAGAAAACCTACCAACCAATGGCATCACCCTACACGATTCCCACATGCAAAAAATTTGGGAACCGAACTCGGATTGTATTAGTGGGAGGTGAATAGTCTGACCATTCAGCCACCACGCCCCAGCAGCCATAAAAAAGAAAGACTGTATGTACTGCTACTGGTAGGTTCCCGTCCGAATAGCATACCTGTACCTCGGCTGCTCGGTAGACACTCAACTCTTAACTCAGTTCTCTTGGGGGGTTGGAAAAAGTGGTTTAGATTGTGGATTCCCAGTATGGGAGCATTTAGCGAGGAAATAAAAAACTTCAACTTAACTCGGGTTACCATTCCCATTTACTAGCCACGTAACATACCAAGACATACCAGCTCATGACCACGCGGTGGGCTCGACCGCAACGAAAACAAATAATTACTAGCATTATAAGTTCACTGCTAGGCTAGAAACGCTATTTAGGTTTACTCCAACTAGAAATCTTGGCTAGTGGTGTCGATGCACAGCGATATGCGCCCACGTGGCATACATGGTACATCACCTCGCGCAACCACTCTCTCTCACCTCTCAACAGCTAAGAAGAAAAAAACATGCTCTCACCCACAGAGCGCGTCAAGATGGCCTCCCCCTCCCCCTTGCGGCATCAACACCTTCATATTTCCTATCTATGAGAGCATCCCTACGTAATTATAAGCACTTTTCAGCCTTCAAACCTTAGTTAACAATAAATGAATTACAAATTACACTCAATGGGAAATAGTTCTTAGGCAAATATAGTTCAATCATAATATCCTTCACTCCTGTTTCTGTCTAATTCCCAGCGTCAGTTGGTACACGCTTGATGTCATTCGCCACAGCGCGAACCTAGCGCTTTTACGGGAAAGTCACAAACCGACCCCAACAACACTTCCGTACAAACAATACATATTCAATAGGTTAATTACGTGGCTGCTCTCGCCTACTCAATAAAATGAATTACAAACATGAGCGCTGGATTTACCAGTTCGGCCCACCACAACTATTATACCAAGTACAGATAAGTCATGATTACATCAAATTCCTTAGAATGTTAGTACAACAGATATTCAATGGAGTCTTTCAACCTCTTTCCCCTTCCATGGGTTTATAAATTGTCAGAAATCAGTCAGTCCTGCTTTAACACACCAGTATTCGGGTCCTTAGCAACTAGGCTCTCATTCAACTCTGACGGTCGCGGCGCACTTGCGTAAGGTAAGCTGGGCGGCTGTTGTTTATGTGTCAGAAATCCACTCCCAGTTGCAAACCAAGCACTAGGTAAAGAGTCTCGGGACCCTATTAGGCTCATACTGATGCCGGAGTGCTGGAGGACATCTCACATGGCTATGTTAACCCCAAATTAAAGAAAGGACACACTAAAGAAAATTATGTAAGTTCGGCCAAGTGCCTTACAAGACGTTTAAGAAAATCAATACAAAACAGTAATTCATCACTAAATATAGTACCACCTAACTGATTACTAAAATACATGAGGAAAATACATTACGTTAAAGCTCACATGTCATTTTATTTTGCCCACAGCAATGTAGAAAAAAATGTATAATTGTTTATCAAGGCTACTTACTTTAAGAAAGTTAATGATAACTTATTAAGAAAGTTAATGTTAACTTACTTGTTTCTAAATATAAGTAGTGATCGTGGTTTTAGTAATTGGTTGAATCTCATCACAATAATGACAGTTCAAATAAGTTTTAACCCACTCAAGTTCCTGAAAATTTACGTCATTGTTGCACTAAATTAAACTAATCTTTTTCTTTGTTTTGCTGTGGTTCGTCAAATTAGATGAAAGATTCTCTGGGGGAACAACAAGCTTTTTTAACACTAAAAAAATCTAGAGAAAGTAATATTTCCCCAAAGATTACCATAAAGAAATAAGTTGTAAAAAAAAGGTCTATTACCAAAATTCTACCAAACCCATTTTTTTACTTTGGCTGGAAAGGCACCGAATGGGCAACAGACACATTTATTTCTGGTGATTGTTTCACAGCCAGTTCGGTACAAATTCATACGTACAAAGTATCACAGCTCTAATTCGAAAAATGTAAAAGCTATGGCCAAATGAAAATATCGCAGTTTGAATGCGCACCAAAACACGGCTGGCGCACCTGAGCCGCTCGTGATGTCACATCTTAGTACACGCTCGCCCGCCACCTGTGTTTACATGGGTTGTGGCGGTAGATTACTCCCAGTGGCTAGGGTTTAACGGCATAGGAACAGAAAATAATAAAGTACATCACCATAAAAACTTCAAATCGGGCATAGTACCACAGCGCACAAGCACTTCGACTGCAACACCGGACAAAGTATTCATCACCGTCCCGCAAGAAACATGTAAATGAAATAAATGGTTCAACACCATTCGCCGATGGTATGAAGATGTTTCACAGAAATCAGTTATATATATCTGTGAAGATCATTTGGGAGTAAGTAAATGTAACTTATTTTACTTCTGCATAATTATTTTAACAAAAAAACTGAAATTGTGTTATGCAATACACTATTTCTTAAAAACCTTTCGTCATGAGGTCTATTACACTTACCTTAAATGTGAGATACGTAAGTCTACATCAAACGGGAATAACTTGATTAAATATAGTTTTAAATCATTTGTAAGTATTTACATTAGGTGGGTCTACTGAAGTTTCATTTTGATCCAAGTTCAAACATTGACCAAAAAACTATTGCAAATAAATTTGAAAACAAAAAAAAAAAAAAAAAACAAGTGTACATTGGTGCACATTACGCTGTTATTTCAATATTGAAAATAATGCATAAATGAAAAAATACAGTGTAAAAAGATGACAGAAATATTAACAATAATTTGGTTGGATTAATTTTACCTATGTATTTGCATAGCATTACAGTTAATTTGATTTAAACAGGCCACCTCCTTTATAACACTGAAGGCTGCACGAATTAATGTAACTTATGCCAAATAACTTCAATTTTTATACTGTACGTTTGACATGGAAAATGACGGTTTGAAATTGAATGCAGAAGTCACACTATGTACAAACCACTTAAAGAACTCCACAAATGAAAAGGAACACGCCAATCAGTGATTAAAAACAACTGAAAACATTGTTGTAATACAAAATCAAAACACAGTAGGCCTATGTCTGTTTTTCTTCTATTTTGTACATACTAGTATGTGCTTCATTCTATACCTATGTTATTTCTTTTCCACTCTTTGATTCATTCCATTTCTTTCCTGGTGACAGGGTAGAGATTGTCTTTTAATATTTAACAAGTTATTGGGAAATATTTTATCAGTACTACACACATAGAGCTATTGAAGCATAAACAAAACAACTTCAACCCTAATTAAAACAATTGTACCAACAATTAAAATAGGCAGATAGATTATACAATACGATATATGTATGTATAAAATATTTTAACGACAATTGGTCACAACACTCCAACATTGGGACAGTCAAGCAAAGTTATAGTAGCCTACTTGCTCATGTTATAAAATGTTTGTTTATTGAGAAAAATTTTCATTTAAATTAATTTGTGTTTTACGCAAGCAAGATAATGTATAAAAAAAATACAGTTGCAATAGGAGCACCTTTTTTGTTACACATACATTAAGTGACGTGTCCAGAGAGGTTAGACATGCCCATTGTTAGCCGTTATGCGCGGAAAGATACGAGTAGTCTGAAAATAGAACTTTAGCAGGGCTATTTCGAGTGCTCACTTTATCCCAAACCGCCTATATCAAGCACCATATGTTGTTGGTTTGAAGATTCCAATAGCATTAAGCAATGTATGTGGATTGTTTCCCATATTTTTGGAAAATACGGTTTTAAACTATCATCTTTAACTGGTCATAACGTCCTTAATATTGAGTTTAGGTGAACAGTGCACATGTTTTCGTCTTATTTTGTTGCACACTACAACCAGTGTAAATATCGGAAGGTTTTTTTGGGACACCCTGTATTTGATACCGAATAGGCAGTTTGCTGTCACCGCCCCGCAAGACCAGTACTCGCGTGGCGGCCGCTGGGATAGCCCTACCGGGCAAGTTGCGCACGCGGCCACCGGCAATCTGTGAGTGTGCCTGCGAAGGTAGCGTAACTTCAAGGTACGCCTACGGTAATGTGGCATTCCTTTCTCTCCTCCCAGTTTGCAGCAGAGGTGCGAACTATTTACCAAAGCTTTCAGTAGTAATTTTGCAAAAAATCCGTATTTTTCGTAAGTTTTCTGAAGTGAACGTATTATCTTAACCCCTTGCTACAGTGACCGTAAAGTAGCCATATAGAAATAACCGTAACTGCACCATAAGAAATTGACAGGTTTCTATCCCTTTTACGGCGGCTAAGCAGCAGTATGGTGTGTTGTTGCATGCGACACTCAAAAGTGTATGTTCAGTGTTAACAGTTATTTCTTAGGGCGATTCTAGCATGGCCTTTAAATGTGTAGGTAGGCCTATACACAATCACGTTACCTGTTCGTCGGTAACTTCGGCATTTGTTGGATCTACAGCATCACTTAATTAAAATATATTTTATCCTCGAAATTTCTAACTTCGAAAATGCTTGACGTGTTTTTAACTTAAATATGTATCAACGGCGGCATCTTTGCCATGCCATCGTGTTTACACTGAAGTCACAATTACACGATTCACAAAACATGTGTTGTTGAGATACAATTGAAGCACTTAAACGTGTCCACAAGTGTGAATATTCTGAACGATATTTCTCAACAATCATCTGTTTCAAACTCATACTTGAATTTTAACATTCACATCAACATACTTTCGTTAAACTACGACAACACCAATAAGTTTCCAATATGGCCGATAAGCGGAAGAAGCAACAATATCCACGCACGAATCTATTTGATTGCATCAGTCAACATCAACAACTAATTGATAAGTTGGAAGTCTGTGGTCTCACCCGAAGCAAAATGAACAATCGATTGTATGAGATACATAATACGAGAACCTTCTGACGCATGTCGCGCAAGGCGTAAACAAACTAGTATGTAAATACGCTATCATCACAAAAATATGGTTTTGGCAAACTAAAAAAGCGAGAAGCAAAACAATGTTTGTGTGCCGGAGCGTGGGAAAGGAAATAGCGCGTCATACGATCCACACAGCTACGAATCAAAATACACGCATACACAATGGAACATGCCTGTATATTTACAGTCGGGCGGAAGCTAATAAATCCGTAGTTTATCAACAGAATCTGTACTTCCGTAGTGAACCATCGTAATTTGTATAAACTACGGATAATCCGTAGTAGTTGGCACCTCTGTTGCAGTAGCGGCAATCCCTCACTGCTCCTTGTGCATGCACACAGATTATATCAGCATGAAACTGTTTGGCTGCTTGTAAGTTAGCACTTAGGTATTTTCCTTGTACACTGGAATCTCTGTCAAACTCACATGTATTGAATGTCCATATTCATTGTATATTTTCTGCAATCCTGGCAAAATCTCTACGAATATAAGGTAATAAATGTCTGTATCAATCTTCGAAGGGTAGTATTATCCGTATTGAACAAACAAATTGTTCCTTTATGTCTGAAAAATTGTCTTAACTATGAAAAAATTGTCAAAATATTGGTATTTTGGAACGCCAACAATAGTCTAAACAACCATATCACGATTAATCAAAATAAACTAGCGGTGCATCAAAGATCACACACATGTATAAGTTCCCAATCAAGAATAATAAAAAATTACACAAAATTGCATAACAATTTAAAGCTTTAGCAATTGACAACTTTACGTAATGCAATAATGGTTTACTGCAGTTGAGTCTGTAGATTTATCGTAATGCCAGTGCAACATGCATAGGTTGGCAGCAGTGACCAAGTACCTATTTTTCTATGACATCAGATGTTAATTTTTCTTATATAGTTATATCTTCAGAACCACATATTTTTACGAAAATAGTTTTCACACGGTTGAAATACTTTAAATACTTAAGTGAAATTTCAAATTAAGTTACTTTGTTCGATATTTTTAAGTAGACCTACGTGACATAACGCCACCAACAAAATAGTATGGTTCAGCCCGTAAAATGTGTCGGTACATTATATGAGAGAATCAAAATACACGACGAAACTAAAAATTTTCCGGCAAACAGCAACTGGACACAACAAAATATTTTGGGCTTCTCAAATTGCTTTAAATTAACATTTAATTGGTATGGTACCATTAAAACATAGTCATATATAATATTTGGGGTTATGTGCATAATAAATGTATGTTTACTGACGAAGTTCACATTTATCATTTTCGCACATGTATCTTCTATTACTATTGGTCCACTGAATAACAATGAGCAATGTTCCACTGTACAGTACATTCACAGGTTCCGTACACTTTCTTAAATCTGGTTAGCAATCAAAAGGATGCGCTGAACTATCTTTCTATGCCTAAAGATTCATGAAAGAACTTTGCTTTGTCGATGCACATAGGGCCTGACAAGGGTGTCCCGTCCACTTGTTTTTGAGTGAACCAACTAAGTATAGCAGCATCCAGATCTCTGTTGAAGTTTTCAAGTCTTACATTTTAAACGACCAGCACCACTGCCACAGATTTAAGCATAATGAAATAGTTTTCTTTGTTGCGTTTTATGTCACTAAAAGTTTGTACACCAATGCTACAGTCATTAGAAAGCTTCGTCACTGCCTTTCCTTTATTTAATCTGTCAACTAACTGAAGCTTCTGTTGAGTTGTTACGACCACCTTTTTAGGTTTGCAGAGTGTTGTGAACTTTGCTCGCATCACCAGCAGATCTGACGCAGCAGTAAATGTTGCATACGTATAAGTTTATCATGGAGATAACCACAACTGTCTTAATCATGTGGGTCTACTGTATTTCACAGTTCAAATTCAGTGCAAACCAATTTACACGTGGAAAAGTGTCATAATACTAATAAAGGTCATTTTAAATGCTTTTCATATTTTCCTCTCTTACTGTTTCTGCAAAATTTATTTTTTTAAGATTAAACAAGAGCAGATACCACAAATCTGTTTGGCTGCTTTGTTTAAAATGGTTTATTTCAAGACAGGTAATTTTTTACAAGACAAGAAATTACATGATTTTAACTAACAAGTCAACTAACAAAAATTTCGTTAAGTATATAAGTAGCTAAAACCGTAGTATTTGTCTTAAAAAAATCTAGCCAACATGGTGATTATTTTCAATAAAACTGCCACACAAATTTTCAATATCTGCTTTAGTTTAGAGTTAAAAAAATTATGTATCATGAAAACAGTAGAAACAAATTTATGTCACAAAACATAGAATTAAATCATGTAACACTTGACTTATGTCAATAGTCTTGCCTATATCAAAAATATGAAACTTCATTTTTCGTCAAAGACACAAAAATCTAATAACTAAATAAGAACATAAATTCCGCATTTTGGAAGCCATTTCATAAAGTAAAAATCATAATTCCCACTGAAATGATACTGTACTAAAAACATGTTTATACTGCAATAAAGTTAACAGCGGCTTGTCAAAAATTCTGTCCACATAGCAGCTGACGAGCCAAGGGACTTTCTAAGAAGGGGAAACTGCTGTATCATGCTAGCCTAAGTGGGTGGGTACAAGGTACATGGTAAGCAGGCAGTGTCTGTAATATTATATGATAAGGTGACACGCATGGTTCTCACACTATCTATAACAAATAAAATATAAATGTATGTACACTCCTTGATTTTGTGTATGTTTTACTTCAACCAAAGAAAACCAAATAGGCACGGGGAAAATTATAAACTTATGTTATTCTGAATTGATGACTACTTAAACTGAAACATGGGTACACAAACATTAACATTAATCTGGAACAACGTAAATTGAGGACTTAATCTATTCTGAAGTATAGATCACGGGCCTGGATATAACCAGTTTACAACCAAACACCAATAAAAATTACTACCAGCTTGAATGTACCAAAAATACATAGCACTATCTACTGGGATTTCTTGGGACAGGGGAACTTAGGGCATTTCTTCTGGAATTTTAATTTCAATTATGGCAGCCACAAGAGTAAAAAAAAAACATGTAACAGTCACTGAAAATGTCAAACACAGTACAATTTCTTCATTCACGATTTTGTATTTGTATTAATACATTTAAACCTTATATAGGACTTCTCTTCTAAGGTAAGAGATTGAATTCTCAGTTATACACCAATAATACGTACCTGTAACGCTACAGCGCTCAAGCCAGATGCAGCACTAGCGATGCTTGAAGTGTCATAATCATTAACGGGTGACATGACACGTAAAGCACTAAACATTACACCATCAGGGACTTCACGGTTTGCACACATTGGTGAATATGATCGTGTGCCAATGCTAGACAATGATACCACTGACTCACAGTGTTTTACCACCGTGGGGCTAACATCCAATTCCGGAGAAGTTCCTGAAAATCATTCACAGAACTTTTCTAAAATGCACATCAAGCATCATTTTATACCAGAAATAATACATTACTTTATCTCTTTGAACATTTTAACTTCTCTAAAAACATAACTTAATGGGAAAAAAGTGATAAATGTTTGTAAAAACTGAATATGGTATGAACAAAATACATAAAACAAGTCACTGTACTTGGCACTACAAGAGTACTGTGTTAGAGGAAATTCTGAGTGTTCATTTTGATCTCTCAATGGGAGACATTTTCCAATCACCACCACAAAATGAACATGACATGAACCATACATTAAGTCATTTTGCGTTTCTTAATATTTAATGGATACAGACTTTGATGACATTTTGAAAAATTCTTTCTTAAGGTATCTGTGCTCATAAAATACGTATCTGAAATTTTGATATAATGAACACTGCATAAACAAAACACACAAAAGTAAAGTTATCTTACCAAGTACTATGGGCTATGTATATCATGTTTAATAATATTCTGAAAAATTGGAAAAATTATTCTTTAGATATATCATGTGATGAAAATACGTTCAAATGGATTCCATTGTGATAACATTAACAGAGCATAAACAAATAACATAAAAGTCAAGACATCATACAAAGTATTATCAGTGCACAGTGTATGATAAAGTTGTGATAAATTGTACTTCAGATATCTCATATGATACAAAGTGTTCTCATATATGCATTATTTGTAACAGGAATACAACATGACATGAACAAAATACATGCGTTGTATTTCCCAGAAATTAGAGTTCCAGAGGTACTGAAGGAACTTCATAGTTCAGCAGCTGGAGGACATTTTGGAATTAATAAGACTCTCAACAAAATTAGATTGCGATACTATTGGCTACATTGCAGGGTTGATGTTGAGAGGTGGTGCCGCCGAACATGTGATGCTTGTACAGCAAGAAAGGGACCAAGCACTATGGCCGTGGTAATCTTCAGAAGTACATTGTCGGAGCCCCGTTCGAGAGGATAGAAAATAAACACATAAATACAGCTTGGACCTGAATTCATGTGAAAACTCCGGGGACGGGATTGTTTACATAAAATAAAGGGGGGCTACACTGACCAACACTACTGTGTGATGAATATTAAGGAAGATACATGTTGAAAATCAAATTTTTAAATACATTTTTTGAAAGTTAAGAGATGGAGCCACCAAAATTTGCATAGAGCTATAACAATCAGAGCAAATGAATCTGTGAAAATGTGGATGACGCAACATTCTCCTTCACTGCTTATGTAGGAGTTACTCTACCTATTTGTGTAAGTAACTTTTAAATACCATCAGTAATAAAATATTAGTTACATATCACTGCTTATTGCGCAAAATTAAGGGGAAAGTATCTGTTGTGTTAATTCACTCCAGTAAACTGTTTTCGATGAAAATGTGAATAAAATTACGAAGGCGCAGCGCAAGCCCGCAGAGGTAGGCAATACAACTGCTTCCTGAGCCATGCTAATCACAGCATTGATAGGTTAAATTAAGTACAGTAGCGAGAGGAACAGCAACATCTGGGCATACCACAATCCCCACCACATGCACCCTATGGGCAACCAAGTGCACTACAGTGTCGACATGTGGGCTGGCATTATCAACAATAATTTGTTGGGATCTTATTTGCTACCTGACCGCCTCAACAAAAGGACCTTGTTTGCAACTGGCAAACAAAGGTAAATGTATACAATTCCACATGGAATTCAGTCACTGATTTACAAGAAAATAACACAAACGAGCACCCTAACACCAAAAAAACAAACCAGGGAAAAATTTAATAACTCAGATTATTCCACAAAAGAAATAAATCAATATGTACGAAACAACAGTCAAAAAATAACTACAACAGAAAATGAACAACAAAAAAAAGCAGAAATAGACTCCTTGAGGAAAGCGAATGGAAACAAATAACACTGTAAAGGTGGACAGTAAGACAATGAAGAAACAGACAAACACTATGGTCTTCATGCGAAAAATAAAATGTGAAGTTTCATTATCTTCCTGTCCGCAGTTACTGTGTTATTTGTTTTCGTTCACTTTCCTCAAGGTGTCTGTGATTCTGCTGTGTCGTCTCCATCCAGTAATTGTGGTTTGTTTTGTCTGTTTGTTGCTGTAATTTTTTTTTTGTTTGTTGTAATTCATTTTTGTCTGTTGTTTCATACTTACTAACGGAATTTATTTTGTGGAATAATCAGAGTTATTTATTGTGTTATTTTCTCGGAAAACATTGACTGAACTCCATGTGGAATTATATATGTTAACCTATGTTTGCCAGTTGCAAACAAAGTCCTTTTGTTTGTTCACTTGTCTGTTTGTTTGTATTCTCTGGTTTTCTATGACACAACATTTGTGGCAAGGGCGTATGTCCAAAACACTTCTTTAGTTTGTAACTTGCCCCCCATTGCAAGAATCACTCAAAAATAACACCTTGAGACGGTGTCTATTTGACATTGGAATGAAGCTAACGTTCCTGTTTACGATGTATTATTTTCCCGCGAGGAAATCAACATGGACATATTTTCGCCTAGCACATAAATATAATTTATTGGACAATTACCTGTTATTTATGTGCGATGGCATGGATTCCCATGACATATTTGTTAACAGAAGTTGAAATCTTAAGTAAAATTAAATAATGATGTACCTGCACTATTCATAGACATGCTACAGTGTTTCCAGCTTGAGGCAAACAGAGACAGTGTGCTGTGGGTTTGAACTGTGACGTCGGTAGTGAGGGGAAATGGTGATCAGCAAAGGAAGGGAATTGGATAGTGTTCCTACATAATGTTGTAGAAGCTTCTGGTCGGTGAAGCTCCAATCACCGATGTGCCACATGACCTTTTCAACAGACTTTCGTTTGAACCTAGATCCTACCACCGTTTTGAGAGTGAGAGATCAACTGTAAATGACCAGATATTTGCTGGGTTCGGTAGACAGGCTTGGGGAATGATGCTGTTTGTTTAAGATAAGTATTGTTATTGATATGGCTAGGAGGTTAGGTGCTGCAGGCTTCTGTAATAATTTGTACTTGATCCTCCTGGTTTTATGCCATGTGTTTGGCTAAAGGAAGTTAAGTTCTATCATGGTCGTAGGTCGTAAGGAAATTGACTACTGACGTTTTTTTGTTCGTTTTGGCATGATGGAATATTGTCATAAGTCGCTAAATATTTCGTAAGCTTCTAAAATTTGAAATGTTAAATTGTTATTATTTTATACAATAGAAGTTATGTTCTCTTAGGGTTAAGGCTTGGTGAGCTTCTAAGAGAAAAATTTTAACTAATTTATTGATTTAACCTCACTGTATTGTAATTGTAAGGATATGTATCTTTGGAAGTTGCCAATGTAGGCAAAGTAATAGTAGTGTGGAAAGTTAAATGTCTCTAAATCTTAGAAAAAAATTTTATTTCTATTTGAGACAAATTATTGTGTGTTTTTATCCTATATTTTGTAACTTCTCTTGTACTTGAAATTTTTAAATGATATTTGAACGTACCCATACATTATTGATATATTTGCAAGTAATTCAACATAATCATATATCATTGATATATTTGAGGTTAACTTAACTTTAATGTAATTCATATTACACTCCTTTGGTTAGTCTGGGAAATTACAGAAAATACCAGGGGAGCAGTTTGAAGTCCAGTGTTACTGCTGTTGGGTTTTCTGCAATTATGATGTGGTCACAGAAAGGTCTCAGTGGTCTCCACCTTATAAAATTAGTTACTAACATGGCTTCACCATGCAATCAGCACATTGCTTAACCAGGAGCACTTAATATCGTGAAAGAATGAAAATTTACTCCATGTGGAGTCCTAACCTCCAGTCAGAAATCTAAAACCTGCTCGAACAACTACAGTAGAAACTCGTTGCATCGTTTTCATTTCCATCGTTTTCCCGTATCTATCATTTATATTTTGTTGGTCCCGAAAATTTTCCTATTAAAACAATGTTTAAGAAGGCCACATTAATCATTTTCGTAAGTACCGTTTTTCCCGCATCCATAACTCAAAATATTGTGTCCCACAGCCAAAATTAGGCATATCGATCATTTTTTAAATTAATTTCAACATACAGTGTAAATTTTAAAACGAACAGTTCTAGCGAACGGTAAAAGACAATCATGGCTGCCCACAAAGAAAAATGCCCAGCCGATATTTACATTTTCCCGCAACCTGCACAATATAAACACAAGATGTCAGAGTCACAGATAACAAAGGAAGAAAGGACATCTAAACTTGTTTGGAAATAGAACACAGAAGAAACATCGCAGCGAAGTTGGTGATCACGTGCAAAGCCACAGGGGAATGACCGTGTTCGCATGTAACGATTGCCCTCACAGCACAATAAATTCAAGATGGCGGCAAGAAGAGAATTGTCGCCGCTAGCACTATTAATTGTCTCGGACCTTATCGATCGCTGTTTTACGTTGGAAACATTTTATCTCTTTATGTGCGTTCATTTGTCTTTGTTTTTAACGCAATTATCAGTAACTTTAACCTAAAATTTGCAAAATGTGTTTGAAAATGTTTTATTATAAACAGACAGGTTTTATAATCATTCCCATTTTAGTGCAGCATGATTAGATGGTTACGTAACGGTAATGTAATATCCCGATTGCACTCGTAAATAAGTAATATTTAAATTAAAATTTTTTTTTTTTTTTAAATGATAGTAATGTTCCTAATTTCCTGTTAACGTTTTCTTTTTATTTTCCGTAATTTACGTTTGCGTAATAAATAATAACTTGTAGAGAGTTTTCTTATGTTTTGTCTTGTCAATCATCTCAGCACAATAAGTACATCAGATTTTGAGGTTAGGTAGAAAATAGAGGCAAGTCCACATGCATAGTTGGCCCGCATGCATAATTTTTTTCTTCTGGTCCCTTGAAAAACGATCCATAGAGTTTATACTGCAATGAAAACTGTCAAACACCGCCATGACTTATAACGACAACAAGCCAGCGCATAAGTCATTTCAAACTACTCGCAGCTAAGAGAGTCAAAGAGAGTAAAAGAGAGGAGAGAGAAAAAAACCTTAACACGCAGGCGCATGGCCTTCGCCAGACAAAACAAAATGTGCGCAATTTCACTCGCTTTTGAGGCAATCACTGCGCAACAGTTATCACAACTTTCTGAAGGGAGGGGAGGGGCAAGCACCGACAAACATAGCTTACCGGTCGACGCCACCGAGGCTAAAACAAACATGCACACACAAATATCTGCCGCACCTCTCCCACCAGCCAGATGCATCAGCCAACGCCCCGGCCCCAGCCTCTCTTCAGGAAAATGGCGACAATTCAGCTTATTGTCAACAAACTACACTGACAGAGCCTGAACAAATCAAACAAAATTCTAATATTAAAGAATGCAAATTAAGAAGAACTTGTGGCCAACTACACGTACAAGTCCTAACAAAAAATCAAAAAATATAACATTATAAATACATAAAAAATTAAAGCTCCAGAGATGTATTTAACAGTTTAATAATAGAAAAAAAACTATTCTGAAAATTTAAGTATTTGAAAATGTATTGATGAAAAGTGGTACTTTGAAAAGTAAAAAGCAGCATTTCATTTCAGTGTTTTCACATCAACTGTTTATCTCAAAATTTCACAACCATTTTTTTTTTTGCAAAGATTCAAACACAATTAAAATGAGAAAAATTTTAAAGATAGAAAATGGCCAAAAAAGAAAGGCCAGTTAGGTTATGTGACTGGTACATAAAAAGTAATAGGCAAGTCACAAGCCTTTTCTATAAAAACTCTGCATTCTACAGAAAAACAGGGTAAGTATCTTAAGGCTCATTTATTTGTACACAAAATTAAAAAATCTGCACATATAGAGCTTTTTGTCAACATGCTGAACAGTTTCTTGTGTGACTTATTAAATGTGATACAAACAAAACTTGTTCATGAAATATTTTACACATGGAATGTTCAGTTTCTCTAGTGGAGTATTTGATTTCACAAATATTTCTGCTACATGTTTACCACGATATTCTACCACTTTTTTATCATTATTTGCTTTATTAAAACATGAGACTACAGATGTTTGCAACAGAGAATTTTCTCTCTGGCATTTATTTATCCAACATTTTTACTACAAAACATACTCGACTACGATCCCACAACCACTATAGACAAAGTGGCAGACACGGAAACCAGTACGAGTGCGTGCGCACACACGCGACTTGGCCGGAAATGCACCTCCTTGCACTCTTGCTTCTCATAGTGAACACAATGTGTGCAAGCTGTGTCCTGTAGACACTTGTAACTCTGCAACAGAATACAAATTAACAGCACTAGTAGTACTATCAGCACTTTGGAATACTGCTGCTGTTCATTCGGACCAAAGGACTCTTTTAACATCTTTGGAAATTCAGCCTGGCTTTTGTCCAATATTTTGTTTACATAAATATACTGTGATTAAAAAGTAAATGTGAAGAAATACAAACTTACTTCAGGACGTTAATATGTTGATGAAATAAAAAACAAAAATTACAGAATAGACATTAAAAAATTAAATAAAATTCTTCTGCTGTGTTGTGTGCAATGTAGCAGTATAGCAAATAACCTTCAAATTATGGAACACCACATAACACGGATTTATTATGTTCAGTGTCGAATTCTAATGTCAAACAATATTAATACAACATTATCTAAAAGCAGCTTTATGAACTTTGGTTCATATAATAATCAACTGCAAATGAAAAAAGTTAGTTTTTCATTTGTGATTTTTAAAATACCAGAAAATTGTGTTTTGATCGGAATTTTTCGCCAGAACAAGTGTACTTTTCGCAGAAACAAGCAAATTTCGCACTTTCACCAGCATTTCACGTGAAATCGCTATTATTTTGGGATTGTAAAAATCTTCCAGTCCCTAATTATAAGCATTCATAACTTACTCTATTACCAAGTGTAGACCACTGAGAATGTTATTCTTTCCGAAGAGCAGAAACTTTGCTGTTTTTACAAATCTTACTGATTCAGGAGAACTCATATTTATCTACTAGTGAAGCAAACTGTGAATCCTTAATGAGAAAATTATTGAAGGGAATGTGTTTCTTCCTTGTCCCAACACTAATGATGCCCCTGAAGGCAACACGATTATCGTTGAGTGTGGCAGTCTGACCATTATCATTCACCTGTCTCTACGCCTCAGATGTAGAAAATTACATCTGGTACAAAGTTCTCTTAATAAGAATATTAGTTTGTACAAAATAAAACATACCTGCACTAAATGAGTATTTTTCATCAAAATCTTCATTTGTTGGCATAAAAATTGTCTTTTCTGCTGAAGCTGCATGCTGAGCACGTTCAAAAGTCTCTTGAAAGTCCTGAACTGCTCCATGGAGTGCATCCTGCACTATTTTAGCTGTCTGACTAGAGCAGGAAGAAGTGACCATACTGTGGTCTTCTTGAGGAATCTGAAAAATAAGTAACTGCTATAAACATTATGCTTAGCTTAATTTCTAAGGAATATATGTTGAAGTGAATTACACAGTTTCAAGTGGCTTAGCATTTGGTCTATTAAGAAACCAGAAATAGTAAAAGAATGTTAACAGTAACAATTATTAAAAGATATTGCTAGGAATTACAATTAAAAAAACTTGACCGTTAAGATGAGATGATTTCAGTTGGAAATTATGCACATTTTCTGGGTTACTGCAAACTACACAAATTGTGCAAGTAATTGCCATCAAGTGTTTCAGATTATTCTAAGTAATATAATGTTATCAAAACTCTTAAACACATAATTATGATATGAAAAATTAAACATGTCAAACAGTTTGTTCGTTGCATGGAGCCATAGACACATTTCGACAACAACAGACTATCTGCTTGACAGCAGCTTGGTCATTGTTCAAATTATCACATACCACTGTATTCCTATCAGCCTGCCCCAATTTGTTGGATGTCAAAGTATAGGTATGGACAGTATGTATAAATGTGCTACTAATATATGTAGTTTGGAGTAGTGTAATAGTACAGACAATTGAATGATGATTAGCAATAGTGATCCAAGAGCTAAAACACAAATATTGAGACAACACCTTCACTGCAAGCAGCAGGGACCATTTTGGTTTGGCAAAAATGATCAAAGCAACAGCTTCAAATTGCTGCTTAGTTACTCGTAGTTAAACCATATGCCATCTCCTTATCTCATATTTACATTTAAGAAATAGTGATCCAAGTTCAATTTGTTTAGCAATAGTGATCCAAGATAATACTCCTTTAGCAATACTGATTCAAGCCCCATTGGTTCTGCAATAGAAATCTAAGCGACGAGTTGAAAAGTGTGGAATAATATGAATAGCATTTTTGTTTTATAGAATTTACAATAAGCTGTAGACCCACAAAGATTAACATAACTTCTCAGTTTAACAAATATGTTTATTATTATGTGTGACATCAAAAATCTACTGATACATGCTTTTTAAAATGACTCTACTAAAAGCAAGAAATAGATTAATCTAAGATGGTGGATACAATTCAGCCTTGAAGCTCTCAAAGGGTGTCCAGATGCTATGTCAGCAAAAGTTCGTAAAAATGCACAGATAATGTGGTGATGAAACATTACAAAAATAATTTGTTAAGTACAATCAACTCCAATTTCATTAAATAATAAAATGGAAAAGAAAAAATAAGTTCAGAAAGGATGACATTTACAAGAATGTACAGAGTTCTCCTCAAAAAGTAAAGATACACTCTGGTAATAAATCTGACCATCATAATAAGATCGAAAACAGGAGGGTTCAGGAGGTGGTAAACCCAATAAATATAGTCTCACTGTAAAAATCTCACATTGTCTAGCTGTAACAAGGAATTTTTTGAAAGCACATTACTTCTGGATCTATGTATGGTAACTACAAATTGGAAGTGAACTACCTACTTAACTTTTCAAAATGTAAAGATATTCTGTACAAGTTCTCCACACAAAAATAAAAGTTCTGAAAAAGAATAATTGTAGCAGTTGTGATTCGCTCAATGCAAAAATGCTTTCGGAAGGTGATGAAACACAGAAAAAAGCATTATGTTCTGAGCACCAAAATAACTTACAGATAGCAAGTGATGCTCAAACTAAAATCAAGCAACATATGAAAAGTGTAAAATAAGTTGAAAATTTTGAAATTATCTCTTTCGATCTTGAGAAAACATTGCCATTGCCGAGGCAACCCACAGATATTTTTTTTTTCAAAATAAAGGTATGTTAACAACTGTCACCTTAACTATGGTAAAACTGGAAAAAGCTTTTTTCTTTGTATGAGTCAAAAGCACAGCAGAGTGAGGTGCCCAAAAATTCCCATTAAGTAGGCTAATATCTGAAGAAGTTCACTAAGAACAACGTAAAGTAAGGCATTACTGAGACTGTTTTGTGGGCATATTGGTGGCCAAAACAAGAACATCAAAACAAACTTGATATTGAAGGATATTTTGAAATATCATCCTCCTCTTATAACAGTGTCTATGAAGTCTCTTATTCCAGGGCACACATTTCTACCAAACAATGCCATGTTTAGTGATGTTGAACATGCTCTAAAAATGCAGCAACTTATCCACCTGCCAGAACACTACATACTTGTTATGAGAAACGTTGGGAAAACCCCTTGTAGAATTAAGGATGCTAAATTTTTTGACGTTGCTAAATGGAGAGGTATATCATTAAGGCGAAAGCCCCTTATAAAACTTGGCGTCAGGCATGCCACAAATCATAAGAATTTGACAGATACGACACAAATACGGGTTTGAGAAATTGGAGTTGGAAAGAGCACACATCCATCGTCATTTTAACCCCAAGAACAAAATAATTGGATTGTTAGTCTTCCACTACAAATTGTCAAAAGTACCTTGTTTTTTTACCTAAAATATGAACTAAATTTACCTGTAAGTGACATATTATTTTAATTCTTTAAATCTGACTTCCAACCCTAATTGTTCTCAAAAAAATCTCAACAAATTATAATTAATTATTTTTTGGTATAGAGGTGCCTGAAATCAAACCATTTACAATTAATATTAGAGAAGTTTTCTTACATATCTGGTTTCTAAAATATACATGCGATGTGGTCTGACGCATACTTGAAAGTGGAATTTTTTCAGAACAATGCATTGATAATTATAGATGTAGGAGCTGAAATGTAGATAACCACGCACTACTCCGCTCTACACGACTCCAGACGTGGTACTCGGTCTCTCTCGCATGTCGCGCCCAGTTCCTCCTCTACTTCTCCTCCGGGCGGCCGGGAAGGATGGCGAGGCTAGCAGGCTGTGCCGTTTGCGTGTTCTCCTGTTACATGCTTATCTCGTGCTGGGTAGGAGCTGCGAATGTCGCACGATATTGATAGCATACATAAATTTCAACATATAATTTTACTATGGTAGCTTCGCTTGGCTGTGAACACATATGAAAAGAAAGTTACAGAGTTTGTAAAACTTGTGTGGTGCGATGGGATGTAAATCGAAGCCTCCACCATCTAGAGCTATAAAGAGAAGGTTTTATGGCAATTAAGTTGAAGAATATCGACAAGAGAACTTCCGTAACGAAGGACGAACTTGCGTTAGTCTGAACGGAAGTTATTTACTGTATGACGCAGGTTAATTTTTTAAGTAACATCACGAAAACTCTGTTTTTATGGATTTAATTGACATTAAACCGTGCGTAGACACAGTTCGAACTATATGTTACAACAAAATTGCAAATTATACACTTGCGCACACTACGGTGGAAGATAAGACACATAATTTGTAGGCAACGTGACTTCCGTTTCAAAAGCATTCCTGCTGTGAACAAATAAAATAAAATAGAAACGCCACATGAATACTAACACATTCATCTGTAAAGTTTCTAGTTCAGTTAATTATTTCCATTATTGAACTACGTTCAATATTATTTGAGGCCATGTATATAGAAAGGGTTAAATAAAAATTAGTATAATATTATGAATTTCAAAGTGACATTACTCCATTAATTGGTTAGTTTATGTCATTGTTAGCAGGTTAGTTTATGACAATGTTAGCATACATGTCTAGTGTGACAGAGGCCATCGATAGCCCCAAGTTCCTTTTTTAGACAGGACAGAAGAGTGTGGAATTAATGTTTGTATAGTACGTGCGTCGGACATTCGTCTATTCAAAATGTGTTTGGTTTCCACCATTTTCTTTTTTGTTCGCAAAAAAAGAACATGTGTAAAAAGGACAAACTTCTCTGTTCAGCCTGTTTACAGTTTAACTAACTTATTTTGATATCAGCCTTCGAAAAATTAAATATATCAACTAAATTTTACATAATGAAGAAAACAAGATCGTGGTTTTTAATGATTGTTAATATTTGATGTTTGAATTGTGTTGTCAGATATTAAAGGATAATTTTATTAATTTGTATAACAGGTACATATTTGCGATGTTGATATTTTACGGCAGCAATTGGCCGAAGCATCAATACAAATCATTATTTCCAAATAATTGTACATTTGAAGAGTTAGATACACACGGGTCGTAAAAAAAGGTACCCAGGATTTTAAAAATTAGCTCTTTATCGCGAACAGGTTGTCGCTGATATATCATAATATTATGCGTGTGTGTGCGCATATATATATATAAATATATATATATATATAGTGAACCCTCGATAACTCGGACTAAAAGGGGGAAGAAGCTGTCCGAGTTACGATTTGTCCGTGGTATCGAGGGGTGTCCGGGGAGGTGGGGTAATCAGTCATTAATCACAAGAAACGAGAAGAAATTAGTACGCTATTATTTCTACAAGCAAAAAAGACAGCAATAAATACTGTTTTGTACGTAACTATCGTATCAAGTTACGGGAGGGCCGCCATTCAGTGGGAAAATTAACGCTAACGTGGAGGACTATAAAAGAATGTCAAACAATGTGGGCAGTCAGATCTTAACTTTTTTATGCTGCTACTTCTGGCTGATCCATTTTTTATCTCTGTGCTAGAAGCTGGCACCAGGCACCCTTCTATCACATAAAAGATTTCGTCTGGCTGGCGACAGCCAATGTGCCTGCATGTGTGAGAGAGATAAGAAATGATCGTTGGAGATAAGCTAGGGAGGTTGCGAGCGGAAGTAGTCAAGGTCAACCGGTACAGTCTCGTGCAATACAAACGCCGCACGTGACCACACGCATCTTGAAAAATACCTTACGTCCGTATGTCACAGTGTAGGGGCAGCAGCCAACTGCTAGCCTGATAGTTACTCTACCCTCCTACAAAGTTACAAAGGTATAAAAATAATTTTCCTCGTATACATGAATAAAAACGGTACTGTAATTAACCATCCTTCTGGGTCACTGTACATTATGTGAGCACATTTTAACACTACTTATTTTAAAATTTAATCTTATGTATGTAAATTGCATCATAGAATACGTAATTTACAGCTTTATTCTTACACAAATTGTCATATTATAAAGCAATAAAATTTTAATCATGTTCTACAGAGTTGCCGTATTTACTCGCGTAATTGCAGCATATTTTTGACCAAATTTTAGGCCCAAAAAATGGGGTGCGGCCATTTTAAGGTGTTCTCAAAAAAATTACCTTCTAAATTTTTTTGGTGTAGAATATAACAAATGTACATTTTTTATATATTTACTCGTTCATAACGTGACCATTTCTTCTAAAATAAAGAAAAATATTTTGTTGGTGTATAGTAAACATGGAAAAATTAAGACTACAAATTTCTGGTTAATCCATTCATGTGAGTCACCCAATGAAAATCGTTTAAAATTATCCCGCATAGGCATAAGACGTTTACATTTTACGGTCCATTACATGTACGCTATTATTTCCCGTGAAGTAGTTTATAAACAAATCCGATTCACGCTTAAAACGTTACAACTCTCCAGACCCTGTTACGTTATCAACAGAGCATCATCAACCAGCGAGCGTGACTAATCGTGTCCGGCTTGGGCATGGATCGGCCTTTGCATGGATCGGCTTGGGCATGGATGTTGTGTTGTTCTATCATCACCCACATCGGCTCTTGAAAACACTGTTGTTAAAGGGGCATAAAACCTTCTCACCAATTTTTCTACATCGCAATGCAAAGCAATAATTTTAAATTTTTCTTTTTAATGCCTGGGACAATTTGTTTTGCAACCCTGAATTCATTGTACATACCAGAACAGAATAATTTTCCGTTTATGTTTCATTGTAACTCGTAGTTACCGTCATTTCACAAGCACCACACTGAAATGTTTGTTTACGACACGCGTGCGTGTCTAGCTCACCGGGCGAAGAGGGAGGAAAGATAAATAAGTGAGAGGTCGGCCTGCTGCATTGTATCTTTACTCGCTCGTCGTGCATCTCGCTAGCAACATTTTACCACACGGAACCCTGCCAGATATTTACTGTGGGACTATTAAAGGCTAAGTAGCAATGGACGACTACGTTATAAAGTTTAATACTGTTCTAAAATATAATGTGATGAATTTAAATCCAGCAGAAACTATTTTTTATATATTTTAACAAAGAAATAATTAATTAAAAATTATTAAATTTTTTTTAAAAATTCAGTCCGAGTTATCCCAAGTCCGGGACATCGAGGTCCGAGTTATCGAGGGTTCACTGTATATATAAACTTGTGTGTAACATTTAACGGTCAGGGGCGTCAACAGAAAACGGATGGGGAAGGTAGTAGGGTATGTATCACCCCTTCCCCTTTTAGGCAAATGAAAACAAAATATTTGAGAATTATTATATCCTACGAAAGTATAAGTAATGCATATCTGTTAACGATTGTTGCAAGATACTGTTGATGTATTCTGTCACACGTTAGGGTTACTGTTTGCAAATATATATACCCCCCCCTCCACAAGATTTTCCAAATAGAAAAATGTGAATCACCCTCTCCCCCACAACCTCTTTCACGTCCACTCCGAGACAAACCCTGCTTGTTGCAGTACAGATCTCCCAGGTCGTTGCAAAATGCAAACAAATCACAAGCGAGTCGGTAGACAAGTTCCGCAGAGTTTAGTTTGGGTTGTTGACATAGAAATAGTCAGCAGCAGCTGGAATCCCTCCGCTACTACGTAACACGACCATTTCCCGTTGCTCAGTCTCGAAATTATGACCTTTTCTCCAAAACAGGTGACTTAGAAAGGCTTGAAACTGAAAAACTTGAAAAGAATGGTCTGAATTTAAGTTTTATTGAACGTCGCATTTCGTGAATGTACATTTTCTTACACCACACAACTGCTTGCTTTCAGTAACCGCTCTTACAAGGAAACATCTTCTTAACAAAAACTGAAGCTGGTTACGACATAGAATTTAATAAAGTCCGAGAAACCACATCGGTACAATCATTACATTAAATTGTTTGAGGGGTTAAAAACCGCCCTGCACCCTATGGCCACGTACGCGAGAAAGAAAAATTTAGTAGAACAGAATTTTATCCGAAAGCAATTTAACACATTATTAAAAATAGAGAGTTCCGGCCACGGGTGCCTCTCGCTCACGTTACATTTTCACGCTTACTCACATTTCTATAGGATTTTGGGCCGCAGCACCGCGGACGTCCGTCTTCTTCGGAGTCGCGACTTTTTCTCTTACCCGAAGATGGAGGCAGGCTTGCAGGAAAAAGTATCAAGGTCACGGTGCACTTCGCCACGATTGGCTGGCTCCGAGCACGTGACACCGGTACTTCCCCTGTCTGTGTGCTACACCCAACATGACTAACAAAAAACGGGCCACAAAACATTACCATATATGGGCACAAAAACTGAAAACTCAAGGGCGAGCACACATCACCTAACCATAGCCAAATATGGGCATAAAAACTGGCACGGAGCATAACAAGGACAAAGCTGTGCCTCCTCCACCTGGCCCTCTGGCCATAGCTATTATCGTTATACCCTAACTTGAAATTAAATAACTATACAATAAAATACCACAAACTTTTCTCCATAAGAACAGTTACCTTCAGCTGTTATTGTTAAATGAAAATACAAAAAATGTAATTTAAAGCAAAAGAAAAATAATATATAAGTGGAACCCTGCAATGTAACATAACCCCCCCCCCAACTACTCAGGAAAAATCACCAATTTTTTTTTACTGAGTAGTTCCTAAAAGAAACAAAACAAACAATACCTGTACCCACAAAACATACAAACACTACAATACAATTATTATGCACAAATACAAAAATCTCATACATTGTTAATACCTAAATATAAAATGTTCAGTATTCACTTTAGTATCAAACATTTTCTACATTTTAAGACATAACCCTCCTCAGCTGAAAACCGTCACAAGTCACTCATACTTTTGAGACATTTCACAACAAAAAAAAACACACATCATCACTCTTACAAAGAATTCAGTTATCAGCATCTCCTATTTTAATCATATTATGTATCCCGAAACTGAAAAATTTATTTCTTAGGTGTGGCCCTGCCTGGTGATCATCACCCATAAGTACAAACACAGCACCAAAACAAATTATTAAAAAACCACAAGATTATGACATACATTACTTTAAATACCCTTCAAAAGAAAACAAAACAAAGAACATTCCATTACAAGTGAAACCTTTAAAATCCATTATCATTTACTAGACTCTTATCAAATTTATATATATACAACTGCCAGGAAACACCAAAACAAACATCACCGCAACTCATATAAAATTTAACTAAGTATACCTGTCTGCAAATAACACTGAGCCCAAAGCAAAAACCAAACAACCAAACAAAATAAAACATTATTACTTCAAAATTCTGCAGTTTCCGGAGACATCAATTAAGCCACATTACACATCACAACTTCATCGGAGTCGCAACAATATTTGTACTTATTCCTTGCTGTCGCAATATTAAACAACATAAAAAATTACCAAGTACCATGTGAAAAAAAGGATAAATAAACGCATTCACTAAACCTCGTAAACATTCGCCCACCATTTTCACATCTACTTCGATATACTCGAATCTCCCTTTCCCTGCCGAAAATCGGTTCTGTCGAGTCACTTGCAACCAATTCTCGAATCGAAGGAGTTATTTACTACGGAAACCGTTAAAATTGTGGCTTCGCGATTTTAAACATTCGCGTCTTTACGTGTCGCGAAAATCACTTGTCTATTGAAATAACTAAAATTGCAGCTGTCAAAGTACCTTCCAATTTCTTGATGACTGACAACGAAACGATCGGTGGCTGAGAAATTCCCGCAGAAAAGACAAATTTCAAGTACATTTCCCGCACATTCCCGAGCCCGAAAAATTCACGTACAATTCCAGTACTTCCCGCTATTTCCCGATCGCTGGACACCCTGTTAGAGTTGATGAGGGTGAAATAGGTACTGTAGTGAAATATAGATCAAAGCTGGAAATTCAAAGGCAGAGGAAACGAATATCTCCAGTAAAAACCCGCCGACCTGCAGCCGGCATGTAGTACATCAGTGTGCTGGAACGCCGCTCCCGCATAGCTTTTCCGTCTTTATGCAACCTCCGTGTTTTCAATTTAACGTAAGTTGTGATATTTTCAGAAAAATTTCCCAGATTCAGAAAAATTTTAATTGAGCACCTGTGTCTAAGGTTCGATTTAACTCTCGAAAATGATCTGGTACCATACCAATCTCGAAGACAGTTCTCGTGTTTCCGGACTTGAATATTTTGTTCAACTGCATGAAACTGGTAGACTACCATGTCTTTTAGCTGAATGTGAAAGGGGGTTCAGCCAGTGATCTTCATTATATAATATATCTGAAACAGGTTAAAAACAAATACCACATGGGTATGTTTGTGAAGCTCCATGGTTCTACATTGCGAGAGATGGTACGCAAACACGTGAAGTAAAACCATAGCAAAGATTCAAGAATGATGAAGACTATATATGTGATACGTTTTTGTAAACTATTTGTATTTTAAAAGCATAACCATTTAAACATTTGATTTAAGGCTATCCGTAAACGAAAAAAAATATCAACAATATAACTGCTTATACAAACACATTGTCTCAGTTGCATTTTGAGTACATTGCAAAAGTGGTTACAGTTACGTAAATGTCACGTGTAAAACATTTCTTAGTAGCAAAATAATTATGCAAGTAAAATTTGTGCTATTGCAATTCTTAACATTTAATTTTTATTAACATAGTACTTTTAGAGCTTGTTAACTTTTAATACAGTGAATGATGATGGTGCATAACAATCTGATATTTCGTAGACTAGTTTTAAAATTTTTTACATTATATGCATTTGGCAAAACCTTAAATATTACATGGGTAATGTGGTTACTAACACCAAGTTATTATTATTATTATTTAGGCATCTCGTCAGCTAAAAATATCAATATCCTTTTCGTGTCATCAACTGTAATGTGCAAAGGCCTAGTCACAGGGTTTGTATGGATTATGAGAAAATTATTTAAAACATAAAGGGAGTCAATATAAAATCTTTCGACTGCTTTTTACATAGCCTATGTTATTTATTATGTAGCAGAATTTTTCCAACTCATAAACCAGAATGGTCTTCGCTAATTATCTAATTGATTGTATTTTAATTGAGTAAATAATTATCTGAAGATTTACTGTCTCTTCCCTAAAAAAAAAAAATAGACTGTAGCCTACAGTACATAACATTAGTAATAAATCAGTTGAACGATTTTTTTATATTGATTCTCGTTTAGGATGTAAAATTTAATTTTCAAAAAATTGTGGAGACCTTAGATAATAGTCGCCTGTTATTTTATAAACAAATTATTTTGTAAAATTACAAATAATTGTTTTGTATGGCTGCATTCCACCGTCTTCGGCCACTACGTCGGAAGTGTCCGTTGCACTATCCCTGACCCTTTCACTACCCCTCCCCTTTTTTAGACTTTCTGTTGCTAAAAGAGCGCCAAAACCTAAATTTATACCTGAACCCTGTCTTTAAAGTATCAAATTCTTATCTTACAGTCGGATAGTTGTGTCGGAACTTTCCGGGACTCATAAATTTACGACTACACCCCTAACATGCGGCATTGTCCCGGAACTATTCCCCAACCGAATCCTGATCTACTTGGTGAGAAGCTAGCACTTAGGAACTGCACTACCGTGACCTGATAAAAAACTGATGCTTTCCAGAAAAGAGTTTATATATTAATTATTCAAATAAAATTTTTCCGTCCATACAGTTATATATTCCCGATACACAGTACTAGCTTTCGGAGATAAATGAGTAACAATTCACAATTGGAAGCTATTTTTTGTGTTGTTTCATAATGAACTATGGTAAAAAATATATATACACTAAATATTTTCAAACCGCAGTAGTAGAACTGTTTACATGTCTTGTGGCTAATTTACGAATATTTAGGTTAAACATAAATTTCGTCACTTGTTTTCAGGGAAAACAGCAATTTGACTCAGCAGCAAACCGGCCTGCCAAATGTAATCTATGGTCAATATTTGCTTCTTTGGTAATAGAACAAGAATACCCAGGAGCAGACAAAGACACAAATCTGAACCTAATTAGTGGCTGGTTTAAAGTAGATGGAAAACATTTTGTTAAGAGTATACGCAGTTTAGAAAAACATCGTTATAGGTGCTTGAAAAATTCAAGTGGATGGTTTCAGCTCATTTCATCCTAAGAATCTGGCTGTATCTGGCAATTAAATTTTCAGTGTCCGTACTGTTTAGAGAAGAGGCATGTAACCAGTGAATCAGAGGAAAACAAAGTTTATAAAAATAGTAGTGACGTCTCTATGTCTGCTACGAATCAACCCAGCAAAACAAGCATTGATTCTACTAGAATAATTGGCACGAAAAGAAAACTTGTATCCTTAACCGAAGAACCAGAAGAGATTCTACCCAAGAGAGTATGCAAAGGATTAACTCTGCAAGATGCTGTAGTGTGGGGATTCTTATCAAATGGCGGAGGTTACTCTAACATGGAGGAAGTGTTTTCTTCTTTGGGAATTATGCCAATGGACAAGCAAACATATTACAAAACCAAAGAAAACAGAGGGAAGGTAATGCTGGTATTTTTATAAAATAAATTCTTGTTAGTAATTAGCCTATCTGTAATTTAACTTCTGAATTTGTGGTGGAAGTTTCAATATTTTCTTGTCATTGCCAGTATTCGATCCATTATATTTAGTTACGTACTGTCATAATACGTTGCTTTCATGAAACATTAAGTCTTAAAACATTGGATTAAATTAATAACAATATAATTATTTATTACTTGGCCATACATAATAATTGAAATGGAAGTATAGGTTAGCTCTCGAGGATGGCCACAGATCCAAAGCAACAATAGGCAGTCATATAATGGTCTCTAATATCTACTAAAATAAGAGTTTAGTCCTTAACATTGATACTTTTACAAAAATTGTGTATAGTAGAATGAAATAATACAAGAAAAATTTATTAGGTTACAAACAGATTTATTGAATGAACTTTGGCAAATATATGTTGTCACCTTAGACAATAATTTTCTCTGTAAAGTTTCTTTCCTTCTACCATAAGAACTTCTACAGGCCAAAAGTTTTAAGCAAATAAGTAATTTTACGTTTGTTGTTAAAGTATCTATATAGCCAAAAATTGGCATGAGTTACACAAATAATAACTGAAAATTTATGGGGGCCCTAAAAGGTTGAGCAATCCGAGGTTTCGGTTTTTGCAGTGATCATATTGAGACTGCAATTTGGACAGCAAAAACAGCATACATTTCAACTTTATTGCTCAAGAACATCTTACTATAATGATACTCCTATTAATATTTACCTTTCAAAGAGTTTTATACAAAACGATATTAATACACCACAGCTAAGTTAACATTTAACTTAATGTTACATAGTAAATCTTACTAAATGTTTATTACCTTTCATTTCCCAATACGTTATATTTCAACTCTCAGTATTTACCACCATCGTAAGGTGGCGGACCAGTGGTACTCAAAATCCAAGTTTCACACATTTATGTAAACATGCCAAACTTATGTTTCCGAAAGCTGAAATTCGGTTGAATGTATGAAAATTGACTCAGGGAGATTAAATTGATCTAAGAAAATGAGTTTGTAAACATAATGTGTATATTTGTCTTCGTAGAAAACATTTTTGTTGGGTCAAAGAAATCGTCCTGTCAAATTAGTGATTTCCATAATTTTACAGTAGCTCTTGAATAATGAAATCAATTTTTAAAAAATTTTAAACCGATATTGTAAAATCGTTCTGACCATCTTGTTAAAAATCGTTTTAATTGTGTTGCTTAAATTTTTCTGAAGACAGAAATCGTTATAATTTTTCGTACTTATTGAACAGCGAGTGCGACTGCCGGGCGTATGCAATGCCTCAAAGGCCCTCAAATTATATGCAGTCCCTTTGTTGAATATGTTTTCCTAAGAATATCTTATATTAGAAAAGAGAACACGCGTTCCTTTTGCCATGGATAACAAGGGTGGTGACTATGAGACTTAAGAAATTTCCGTACTTGTTAAAAAAAATTATCTCCTACAAAACTACAGAAATTAAATTTATGGGCCGCAACTTCCCAGCCCGCGAAACGCGTTGCAGAGTATTACGGAAAAACATATAGTTAATAAACTATTAAACGCTCGTCATTGATTGTGTGCGTTAAACAAGAAAAAAGTAGGTAATCACGTTCTTTTACCTCCTTGATTTGAAATTATCTTTGTAGTAAAAAATTAAGTATATCTTCGCTGGTGAAGAAATGTTGGCTTTACGCTTACAGTGTAAGACAATAAATTTATAAAACTCAGTGTATCTAACAGTATACTGTAAATGAAGAATGTTAGTAGCTGTATGAAAATCTGTCCTCTCATTTTTGCTCCTCGAAAAAATTAGTTGGCTGAGATTGATTGCTTTGTGTTTCATATGTACCATTAACAAATTTAAAGTATACATTTTATCAGCCACGGCAAGGTATGCCGCTGTGAAATAGAAATCTTCCCTGCAACCTTTGATAACGTGTAACATGATACGAGCTTCTCCCGTGGCAAGGCCAGCACGCCCGGCCTGACTACGCGGCGCAGATGTAGCTTCAGGCAAGCAATACAATAGGGGGAATGGAGTTGACTTCCGCGCGCAAGCTTTACTAAATAGTGCATGCAAACGCCGTGTCGGGGATTTGATTCACACCAGTCGAGTCTCCCCTTTCACCTTAAGGCTATGCCAGATTGTTTTACATTGATTTTTAAAGTTATTTTCAAAGTAACATAATTTTCATATTGAAAAAATCCTACACTGATTGGTCACAAATATATCATAACTTGTACCTAACTTTTTCTTAGCAGTAATTAACGCAATGGTTTTCCAAATTTTGCATCCAAAGTATCACCATATTTTGTAATGAAAATAAGCCAAAATCAAGCAAAATAATCTTTTTGTGATCCATTCAAACTGGACCTAAAAACCAATCATAATGAATAGGCTTATGTTACTGTGGACATCAAGAAGTCTGACTTCAGAAATTTAAGAAGTATTTATATTTTGGACATTAAAAAAAATATACAGATGAGCCAAACTCATATACAGGCCTAACTGACCTTTTCCAAAATTTTATTTCAGGGTTTTGTGTTGCTAAACCCAGAATATTAGTTTTCTCAGTAAGCAGTAATGATCCAAGTAACATTTTTATAAAATATAATGGAATAATGCTTTCATGCAGTAATTAGAAATTTATGGTTTCGAAAAGTATAAACAATTGTACTTCATTTGACACAATTTTAGGAAAAGGTATTACATAGATTCTATGATTTACAGGTTTGCAAATTGATCCATATCTCTGTTCATGAATTTGGCACTTGGCTCACTAAGCACTGTACAATTATAAATTAATAATAAATTTGGTGCACACACTATCAAAGTGTGGATGTAGAGTCTTTCTGCTCTTAGCTGTGATATCTCCCATCCATAGCTAGAAAGGTGGCCGTAGTGGTGCAGTGGCGGTATTTACATTTTAGCGATAGGTCAGTGAGATAGTTAAAAATAAAACATAGCATAACACTTATTCCACCATTATGCAGTGTCAACATTATCTTGCATTAACTGGCAAACTGTTTGCTGTTTACAAGACATTCAAAAAATTTGGCACATGGTTAGTTAATTCCTCAAAAACAGATGCATAAAATATTTTTCTAAAACTAACCCTAGAATACATATCTACAGTAAACAACCCACAAAGTAGTAAAGTTATATATTTTTTGCAGAAATTAAACTATAATGTCAACCTGCAGATTTTCAAGCACGGGAGTTGATATCATAGGCCATACTTACGTGCTTTGTAATTTTTCTTTAAGTAATGCAGTAACCAAAATTTCACTAACCTGCCTGTTATTTAGATTGTGTTACAATAAAAAAATAATGAGTGAGAGAGGGTGTGCACATGTGTAATATGTACAGTCCTAATTTGAAAACTATGCACTTTCTATCTGGTGCAAAGAACATTTTTTTAAATATTAAATGTTCTGGTAAAGCAATAAGAACTTCATGCTTTCCGTGAAACTTGTTAAGTTCATTTCTCACCAAATTTTTAAAATATTACTATACTTAAAAATCTCAGATTCAACTCAAAATTTTTTCACCATGTCGGCACACCCAAAAACAGTAGATTTGAAGACTTTTTGGAGAAAAATTGCTTAAGAAATTTTTCTTAAATTTGGCATGCATCAGATCAGATTTTTTTAAGTGTCAAATGATAGCATATTTTAAGCTCTTTTTTAATACTGTAAAACAAAGTGAACAGAAACAAAACAGAAGTTAATTTGTAGCTTAAATCTTTTGTTTGAAATAAAGTATATTACAATAAATTACCATTTGTTAACTTTTTGACTTGCATATCAAAAACAGTTTTCAAACCAAATTTACACAGAAAATGTTTCTCTAAAATCGCATTTCTGTTCACCGCAGTGTTTCTATTTACCCTGTTTTATGGTATATCACGAAAGGATACAAAATAACTCACAGAAAATAGTTAAATTGTATAAACTACAAATTCTTAATTGTTAATAAAATAAAACTGGCAACTGTTCGAAGATACATGTGTCACATTACTGAAAAGACTTTCCTGATATCATCTTAGCATAGGATACACTAAATATAAAAAATTAAGAAGTGTGAATTTAGTTCTTTTTAAAAGTATATTTTCAAAAATTCTATATTCATGAATTAGCTATAAGCAAGACTATCAACAAATGAAATAGAACATGACTTAAAAATAAAAAAATTTACTCCACATAAACAATTACTGCAAATGGTAAGATACTATGATACTGAAAATTACTTCCAATAATAAATTAGTAAAAATTAAATGGAAATGAAAACTATTCAACCCCTAAACAAATACTATGCATGATTCAAATAATCAGTGTGATACACAACTTCTCACAAAATATGATAATCAAATTTCACAATGTTGGTTTTTCTAATTGACTATGTCGTCTCACAGTGATCAGAACAGTATACAGTGGAACTTCTTTGTATTGAACGTCCGCATCTATAGAACACATTCTGTGGTCTCATTTCTTATTTGTCTGCATTTCATAACCACAACCATTGGACGTCTGCATTTATTTAAATGTTTTGTCAGTCTTCTGATAAACGAAGGCTAGAGGTTCCCATCGTAAATGTAAGCGGATAGGCTAGTTAAGATTATGAAAAGGTACATCTCCTATCCTGTTTTTAAATGTCACACAACAAAAGTCCTTGTAATGTGGCCAGTAATATGAAGATAAGAGATCATTAGGACACATGCTTATCAGTCTTGAATCTTGTTCACTTTTACGTGCCTTAATTGCTTTTCCTATCATCTAACACTTGTAAATAATTGCATTATCTTTTCTTCTACTATACTGATTAACTCTTCATTTTAGTAGACCAAAATGATGTCTCCAGGAAGGTTGTTTCATTAAGCGGTTTAAAATAATAATTTACCCCATTCAACATTATCGTAGCATTCCTGTAGGAAGTTTCTGCTTGCATCAACTTCTGATAAAGGTACGGAAAATTCCTTAATATCTTTAAGGTTTCCCTGAGAAATTACAATACACCTAGGACCCTAAGAATGAGTAATGTTGTACTTAGCAGATTGGCTCTAGCTGCTAACATTTTTATGTACCGCCCACACCATAGCGTGCACTAGGTGCAAAGAAATGAAATTTTATCGTCTTTATGTTATATGCAATGTTTGTATAAAGTTTATGACTGGACACACCTACCTTCAAACCGGTGTACGTATATATATATAGACACAGAGAGAGACAGACACACACACACACAAAATACGTCCAGAAACGTCAGCAACAACTCGCTACTCTACTATTAGTTGCACGGTGTTTTTACAGAAGTGCAGCGTGTGTCGGTAAAGTCTCGTCGTACACGCAGGTAAATATTCACACAACACCTACTGTTTATACACCCGACACTTAAACATTCTGTGACTTGCATTAATGTTTATACTGTTACAAGTTGCGGGCTAGGTACGTTTGGGGATGGAGGTCTTTGATTAAATAAAGAAAATAAAGCTAACCTAGTTTATTTACAACTGTATATACAAAAAAATATAGGTCTATAAAGATTTACTACAATAAATGTCAAACAGAACAAATAAATACTATTTACATAAAGAAAAAAAATACATGTACATAATTTCTCTGTATATGGAAAGGTTACTAGTCACTCACAATGGTGGACCCAATGAAATAATACTGAAGAATCTTTCTGGCCTAGAAACACCTTCTTCCTACTACTTGCTGTGGTCCCACTCGCTGGACACCCTCGAACAGTCGTGGCAATCCAATACTTGTCACTATCACTTGAGATCGCACCAGGCACCTGCCAGCCAAAACTCTCTCGCTCCTGCTGCAGCTCCCCCTTATATACCCTCCCCTACTTCTCGAATTATCTCGGCAGGTCTCTGTTCTCCAACCTCCTGGAAAGGTGTCGCTTCAAAGTCAAGCACCACCCCGAAAGATAAAGAGGGAACAGGAACATTCCAGATCACGATATTTTCCTCGGTTACCCGATATTGGGTGCAGGTGGTCGCCACCGCACATGGGTGACACAATGTATGCCGAACCACTTTGTTATTGCCGCTGCTATATTGGCTTACACTGCTCTCCGATTACAGCGGCATGCAGGTGGTTATCATGGAGTAATACAATCCATGCAGCACCCGGGGAAGTCTTTTAGCACTGCCGCCACTGTATTGTATTTCACCGCTCTGCCCGACAGCCACGGCGCCAAGGAGTGGGTGGTAAGAGGGTGTCCTAGATTCGCCACCACAGTATCGTACTAAACCGCCCAGCCAAACAATCGCGGCTCGCAACACTACCCCCTCCTCAAGTTTGTTCGTCCCGAGCAGACACAACAGACTCTGGTCTATCATAGAGAGCAAGTCTGTCAATATGCACCACATTGGGTTTTCTTGTCCGAGAGCCCTTGCGAAGTATCCGGAAGATCACATAATTTATCTTCTTGGCAATCTGGCAAGGGCCTTCCCAGCATTTCTGTAGTTTCGAACAGTATCCTTTCTGTTGCTGTGGGTTATACAGCCACACCAGCTGTCCTCCTTGAAATGTCTTTTCAGGTCCTCCCCGATCATACCTCGTTTTCATCCGGTCGCTGTTGACTCGTAAATGTTGCCGAGCGAAGTCATGGACTGTGCTCAATTTGCAACGCAGTTCGTCAGCACACACCATCGGTGAAGCAGGTTGCTCTTCTTCTGCTGGCCTCCCAATCAGTAGATCCCTTGGAAGACGAAGCTCTCGCCCTAACAGCATCTTCGAAGGTGTTACCCTTGTGGCTTCATGGACAGCTGACCGATATGCAAATAAACAGGGGTACATTTGAGTCCCAGTCCTTTATTGTCAGCTACAAAAATGGACAGATACTGTTCTAAGGTACGATTTAATCGCTCGACCATCCCATCCGACTGAGGATGCAAAGGAGTAGTCCAAGTCTTCTTCATTCCCAGAATTTTAGTCACTTCCCGGAATAACTTGGCTTCAAAGTTGCGGCCCTGGTCGGAGTGAAGTTCAAGTGGCACTCCAAACCTTGAGATTACATGCTCCACTAAAGCGTCGGCCACTGTGCTAGCCTCTTGGTTAGGTATTGGTATGATTTCAAGCCACTTGGTGAAGTAGTCATGCACCACCAGTAGGTACCGAATCTTCCTCTCAGTCAATGGCAAGGGACCCAAAATATCTACTACCATCCTCTCGAACGGGGCTCCGACAATGTACTTCTGAAGATGACAACGCCCTGTAGTTCTTGGTCCCTTTCTTGCTGTACAAGCATCACATATTCGGAACCACCTCTCGACATCATCCCTGCAATGAAGCCAATAGTATCGCAATCTAATTTTGTTGAGAGTCTTATTAATTGAAAAATGTCCTCCAGCTGCTGAACTATGAAGTTCCTTCAGTCATCTGGAACGCTAATTTCTGGGAGTACCAGCTGTAGGCGTGTTTCTTTGCCATCTGCACTTTCCCAGTTCCGGTACAGAACACCATTTCTCAGAGATAGAGAATCCCATTGTGCCCAGTATGCCTTAGTTGTAGTACTTTGATCAGATAATTCTGCCCACTCTGAGCACTGGCCTTTTTCCTTCCATTCTAGTATTGGCCCAAGAGCAGGGTCCTTTCTCTGATCTTTGCCAATCTTTTCATTGCTCCAGGGAGAAGGTTCATTGCTAGTTGTGAACTCTTGGATTCTTGTTATCCGAGCAGTTGGTGTCTTCCCAGCCTTCCCTTCTTGGCGATCACAATGAAAGCACATTGCCTCGCATGGCCTCCTGGACAGTGCATCAGCATTGTTGTGTAAGCGCCCAGGTCTGTGCTGTATTTCAAAATTGTACTCTTGAAAGTGCTGCATCCACCTAGCTATCTGTCCTTCTGGGTTTTTGAAGTTCAGTAACCAATGTAATGATGCATGATCTGTTCGTAGAATAAAATGTCTTCTATATAAGTAATAATGAAAATGTGAAATAGACTTGACCATTGCAAGGAGCTCCCTGCGAGTTACACAGAAATTTCTTTCAGCCTTATGTAACACTTTGCTGAAATACTCTAATGGCCTCTCTTTTCCATCCTGGATCTGTGACAACACAGCCCCAATCCCCACATCGCTCGCATCAGTGTCTAAAATGAACTGTCCAACACTACTAGGATAACCTAGGACAGGAGGTGACACCAAAATTTCCTTTAATTTTCTGAATGAGGATTCACAATCGGGGGTCCAGAAAAATTTCCTTTTAGTCTCAGTCAATTCATGTAATGCCTTTGCTATTGTGGCGAATCCATGCACAAAACGCTGATAGTAAGCACACAGCCCAAGGAAACTCCTTACTTGAGTCCGATCAGTCGGATGTGGCCAATCTCTAATTGCTTTTGTCTTCTCTGAATCTGTTTCTATCCCTTCATCCGACACTACATGTCCCAAAAATTTCACTTTCCTTTGGAACAAATTACACTTTTTGGGAACTAGCTTCTGTTATCCTCTGGAGCACTGAATCAAGCAGTGTCAGGTGTTCATCAAATGCCTTCCCTGTAACCACAATGTCATACAAATAAACCTGACAAATATCCAAAGGTAGTACACTTTCCTAGAGTCGTTCAAATGTTGTATGAGCATTGCACAGTCCAAAAGGCATGACCTTGAATTGCCAAGTTCCTTTCCCTTGTACAGAAAAGGCAGTCTTCTCTCTATCTTTCGGGGCCACTTCACATTGCCAGTAACCGCTTTTCATGTCCAAGGTTGAGAACCACTGGGATCCAGCCAGGCTATGCAGAGTGTCATCTATCTGAGGAAGCAGGTAGGAGTCTTTCCTTGTCACATCATTCAGCCGTCGGTAATCTACACAAAATCTTGTTGAACTATCTTTCTTCTTAACCAACACAACCGGAGATGACCAGGGGCTGTTCGATGGCTCTATCACATCCAGATTCTTCATTTTCTTCAGAATGTCATCAACAACCTCATGTGAAGCAAGAGATAGACGTCTAGGAGGTTGCTTGATAGGTCTAACGTCACCTGTATTAATATGGTGACATGCCACACATGTCCTACCAAGATCATGTGAACCACATGAAAATGCATTTTGATTCTTTATTAAGAATTCTGCAACAGCATTCTCTTGTCTCCAGTCCAGGTTTTCCTTTGTCCTCTTCAGAAGTTCTGTAAATGGTTCTGGCAGAGTATGCTTCACAAGATCCTCCCTTAAGACCTTAGACTCAGTGGTGTTTATCTGGGAAACCTGCTTACACAAGCCAATCGTTGCCCCCTTCTTCAAGACGAATTGCCTTGTCAGTCAGGTTCATCATTCTAACAGGGAAATTATTTGATCTTGATGAAACCCAAGTTCTGGCTAGAAGTACTCCACCAGGGAGGTTACTCCCTCTTCTCATAGACTCGATTAATCCTAGGCGCCTTACAAACTGTCCTATACAGTGCCCTGGTATCACAATTTCGCTAGAAGCGGGCAACACAGTGGCCTGACAACAAACTACAGGGCAGCTGACTGGTGATGTTAATTCTGGTCGTGGTATCAGTACCAACTCGGTTTCACCTACCTTCAAGACCTCCAGTCGAGTGTCATTGCAGCATCCTAGTTTCTGCAGAACATTTAGTCCCAGTAAACATGTATCTGCAATATCTGCTATGTAGACTTCATGTTCTAACTCTAGTTCACCCAATTTTAGTTGCACACACTTCTTCCCTTTCACTGGTGTTGTCTCACCAGTTACAGTGGTTAACATGTACACTCCAGTACTTTGATCATGTGATTGCTGGGGGAAATGCCTAATATTGTCTGGCCTGACGACAGTAATGGTCGCCCCTGTATCTACAACCATCTGACTGGGTACATCATCCAGGTTGCCCTCTACCACCAATGCATCAACTTCCTGTTTTCACCGATGTACTCGAAGGAATTGTGGGGCCTTACACCCAGCAATCACCGACCTTCACCCCTCAAGACCGGTGTTTACATGTTTCCCGAATTTTGAACTGCTTGGTTGGTCTCACCTGGCTCTCGGCCCTGGTTTCTTCGCTGATACTGTCTGCACTGGGCTCTCAGGTGTCCAGGTCATCCACCCCCCAGCACTCTGGTCGCTTTCCTGGTCGAGGGTGGTGTTCCAAAGCACCAATTCTGCTGGAAATGATGCTGATTGATGTCTTCATTTCCTTCAGGGTATTCTCGATACTGTTCCCCTCTTCTTCACTTGTTAATTTCGCTTCTCGCACCACATGCCGATTCGCTGGCACCTGCCTTGCTGAATCGACTTCCAGTGCACGCGCTAGAGCATCTTGCATGGTACGAGGCGCTGCCAGGCTTACTGCTTGTCGCACCTCCAAGTCTGCAATGGCATCAACAAAGAACCCAATTGCAAGCACATCTCGTGCCTCCTCTGGACACCCCTCAAGTGACAGATGGGCTAGTCTCACAATGTCTTGCCAAAGTTCCTGGAGTGACTCCCCAGGTCGCTGGCTATGGCTTCGAAGTTGGGCATGGTGGGCATGTTGTAAATAGCGGTCCCCGAAACGCAGCTCCAAGGCAGAGACCAACATAGAATACTCCAGGCGATGTCGTTCAGGCAAAGATTGAAGTATACTGAGTGCAAGGCCCCTCAACACTGCTGCCAGGTAGTAGGCACGTTGCTCTTCTGTCCAACCATTCAGGGTTGCAACAATCTCATATTGGTGCTCATATTCACGCCATGGGGTTTGACCATCATAAAGGGCAGGCTTGATTGTAACCCCCTTTCCCATCCCCGGCATGGCAACCTCAGCTGTATTCATGATCTGTGGTAGGCCTACCGCAGATCCTGACATCGCAGAGCACCTCCCATCGTTATCTTGATGTCCAAGCTCTGGCCTTTTCGAGCCGCTATCCCGACACACAGATGGCTGACCACCTGCCTGTCGCTGTAGCAATTTCTCCCATTTCGTCCTTAAGACACTCACCTCTTTCTGCAGGTCGTTTTTCACACTTCCGATTCTCTTTTCGACATTTTCCTTGACACTGTCAATTCTATGGTCCACAAATTCACTGACATTGTCAATTTTTAGATCCACTATTTGAGAAACTTCTTTCAATTTTCTTGTCCATGTACTCTATTTTCGTATGCACTAACTCACTAATTCCCTCTATCTTCTTGTCTACATTTTCATTAACACTGTGAATTTTCCTATCAACGCTGTCTATTTTCTTGTCTACATTTTCGTTAACACTATCCTTTTTCTTGTCTACATTCTCACTAACACTGTCGATTTTGGTATTTACACAGCTTATTTGGCTACTTAGTCCCTCTATTAGTGCTCGCAAACCCTCTAGCTCACTAGTCATTTTTCTTGTAAACATAAACTTATCACCTAAAATTTCTTACCTAATAAAAAAAATTAACAAGTTTGAATAAATATCTAACCATCTACACTTAATTTTGACGTCATTTAAAACATTTAATTAAAATTTAAATAATTGCCTCCATCCCACTTCTGACACTAGTGTTACAAGTAGCATGCTAGGTACGTTTGGGGATGGAGGTCTTTGATAAAATAAAGAAAATAAAGCTAACCTAGTTTATTTACAACTGTATATACAAAAAAACCTATGTCTATAATGATTTACCACAATAAATGTCAAACAGAACAAATAAGTACTATTTACATGAAGGATAAAAAAATACATCTACATAAGTTCTCTGTATATGGAAAGGTTACTAGTCACTCACAATGGTGGACCCAATGAAAGTATACCGAAGAATCTTTTCTGGCCTAGAAACACCTTCTTCTTACTACTTGCTGCAGTCCCACTCGCTGGACACCCTCGAACAGTCGTCGCAATCCAATACTTGTCACTATCACTTGAGATCACACCAGGCACCTGCCAGCCAAAACTCTCCCGCTCCTGCTGCAGCTCCCCCTTATATACCCACACCTACATCTCGAATTATCTAGGCAAGTCTTTGTTCTCCAACCTCCTGGAAAGGTGTCGCTTCAAAGTCAAGCACCACCCCGAGAGATAAAGAAGGAACAGGAACATTCCAGGTCACAATATTTTCCTCGGTTACCCGATATTAGGTGCAGGTGGTCACCACCGCACATGGCAACACAATGTATGCCGAACCTCTTTGTTATTGCCACTGCTATATCGGCTTACACTGCTCTCCGATTACAGCGGCGTACAGGTGGTTATCACAGAGTAATACAATCCATGCAGCACCCGAGGAGGTCGTTTAGCGCCCTTGCCACTGTATTGTATTTCGCCGCCCTGCCCGACAGCCATGGCACCAAGGAGTGGGTGGGAAGAGGGGTGTCCTAGCTCCGCCACCACAGTATCGAACTACACCGCCCAGCCAGACAGTCGCAGCTCGCAACAATAGTTACACAAGAGGTTTGTGAAGCCAAATTTTCTTATGCCTCAGCACTTGGTAAGCGAAATGCATCGCCTGCCCAGCTATGAATGACTTGTGTGGGCTCGCAGACATGCCAACTTTTGAAAGGGCCAATCAGTACAATCCACAAAAATAAAGAAATAAAAATGCGTGAAATTCACAGCTGCAAATTATTGTGTACATTTTACCAACATTTTATTTTTTTTAAAAATTAATATATTAATGCTACTTTCAAAGAAAACATACAAAGTAGTATCAATTTTCATAGTCATGAATAGAATAACATGATATTGAAACTCACCTAATTTCCTTTGTCAGAGCAAGATGGTGAGTAGTTGTGAGGTAAACTGTAGCATGACAACCAATTATACTAGATATTTGGAAGTAAATTAATTTAGCAGAATAAAGTACACATCTAAAAAAAATTACACTTTTCATGGAATTATTTCTCTTCAGCTACTCTTTCTTTAAAGAAGCTGCAGTAGCTTTTTTAGCTTTAACTAAAAATGTTTCAGAAAATTTCTGTTCATAGCACACTCCTGATTGGTTGCATTTCATAATGCACATACTTTCCAAACACTTGGAAGACTTATTGAGATCTGAACTTAGTTTTATTCTTAGTGATAAGGCTGAAAACAAGCTCACATTCAGCATTAGTGTGGGGAATCATCAATACAGATAACATTACTTTAGACAATCTGTCATACTTTTTATGACCATCTATGCTGCCTGTAATATTGCCTACAGTACTCCACTTTACATCAACTGTATCTTCTTTTTTGATCAGAGATGAAATATTTTCAAGATGAAGTATGACATGAAAAGCTAAGTCTTTTGTTTCACTATCCTTCAAAGGTAAAATGATGGGAAATCTATCTGTGATAAATGTTACATCAGAAAACTTTGCATTTCTTATTTTCTCAACTGCTGCAACTTCTGCTTTCTCGAGTACTTCATTTTTTAGTGGAAATTTGCTTACAATGTAAATGCATGCAGTTGTAAAGTACTTTCTTACTGATGTAAAAAAATACAGTTTTCTCATTATCTCCAAGTTAATTAATAATCCTAGATGTCTGGCTACCAATAATAATTTCAGAATCCTGACGTTGGTTTTGAATGGAATGGTAGTTCACTTCATTCAACAGCATATTTTTCAATGCTACTGCGTTCATAAATGTTGCCAAGATTTCTTGCAGGAGATCAAACAGTATCATCCTCAAATTTTGTATTTGAGGAGATGCACATTGTAGCGTTATATTAGTTTTCTCAAAATATGGAGTCAAGTGTAGCAAAAATAGGCAAAAAGCTTCATTCACAGAAGAAGAAAGGAACCTGAATAATTTTTCCTCATGTGACAGAGTCAAATTTTGGTTTCTCAGGCTGGATTTTGCTTCTAGTGAATGTGAATTGGACAAAAATTTCTTGCTTGGCCTATCACATGGAAAGTTTAACTGTCATTTCTTCAGATTTGCAGCAGATAAACTTCCTTAAACTGTGTCAATTACATGCCTAGATGTACTACTCTGACTCAAACTCTGACTGCCCATCCATCTTCTTTGGGTTTCCAACTGTGTTAGGTATCATGGATGCTTGTTACCACTTGCTGGCCTGTTCACAGAAGTGCTTGCAGTTTTCTCTAGACATGAAGTAGACGAACTTTGTGCTGTCACAAGTTTACTTTGTGAGCCTACAATACTAATACACTCGTTAACTTTTGGTATTTTGAATGACATTGCAGACTGCTGCTGCTTCTGGGTGGTCACTTCTTCCTTGAAAAAGCTTTGCAAGGGATCCCAGTTACCTATTAGCCTAGGCAAACTACGTCCAAGTGATAACCACCTAGTGCATATGTGCTTTAAAATCTTCCTTGATTCACTTTCATGCAATTCTTGAAATTTTTGGAGCTTTTCCTTCCGTTTGGCACTTTTTTCTGGTACCAAATTAATTAAATGGCATGGACAACCTACTACAACAAGAACTTCTTGTTTCTGCTCCAGAAACGTTGCCACACCATTTTATTGCCAGCATAGCTGCAGCATTATCGGCAGAAAAAGCGACGAGATGCTCAACTGGTACATTGAAAGAATATAAGTATATTGGTGTTATGATAAAGGCGGATTTAAGGTGGACAAAGCAGGTGGACAGAGTGGTTAAGAAGGGAAGAAGGGCTTTAGGACTGCTTGGAAAGGTGTTAAAGGGGGTTAGTGGCAAAGTGAAGGGAAAGGTATATTGTACAATGGTTCCTCCAGTATTGGAATGTGCTGCTGCAGAGTGGGATCCATACGTGGAGGTGCAGGAGCTGAAGAAGGTGCAGAGAAGAGCAGCGAGGTGGGTGATGAATAAATGGAAAAGGCAGGGTCAGGCTGGTGAGGAGGAAAGGAACTTTAGGCTTATTGTGATGAAGGAATTTGGATGGAGACCACTGACGGACAGGAGGAGGGTGGAAAGGCTCGTCAGGTTGTATAGGGTGATGAATGGGAAGGGAGGATGGGAAAATTTGGCCTGAAAATTAACTAAGTGAACATTTAAGGGTAAAGGTAGCAACAGTAAGAAAATTGAGAGGGTGTGGAGGAAAACGGAGAGGGGTAGACAGTCGATGCTGGTGAGGATGGTGAGGGATTGGAATGCACTGCGGGAGGAGTAGGTGAATATTAGGGGGTTGGAAGGATTAGAAAGGGATTAGAGTATTGGAACTGTGGGGAACGGGAGGAATCTGCTCGCCATCATGCGTTAGCCCAATTGTGAGCATAAAACTTATTATTATATTATAGATCAAGTTCTTTATAACCAAATTACCAATATTTTTTCCTGTAGCATCACCTTGCAAAGTCGGCAAAGAAAGAAGCCTTGAAATCATTTTGTGCAGGGAATGATCCATAAAATGTTACTATGATGGGATACAGCTTAGAGTCTGAATCGTTGCTGCCACCAGTAGCTACAGAAAAGGGCACTGTTTGTAAATTACTTACCATGTTTTGTGTTGCATCTGCGGCCATCTCTTGCATAATGGCTGTAGATTTTGTCCTTCCACAGCCATACTTTTTGGCAACATCCGACTAGGGAAACATTTTTTCGGAACAATCCCATAGCATGATCTCCTACACTCATTGGAAGGTTATGTTCGACAAAAAAATATGTGAACAAACATTCTGCATGTATTATTTCACTGCCAGAATTTTCACAAACAAAAAATTACTAATTTTTCTATTTATTTCGCCATTTTAACATTTACCACGTATTTTGACACTTCAGGTGATTGGTAATATCATTTTTCCCGCCGTGAGCTATGTTTATGTCACACCTACATATTGAGAAAAACACGAAAAGCTTGTCCGACTTTAAAATACACTGAAAGTTTCTTGTGTGTTTATTTAAGGAACACATGAAGATACTGTATCTTTTTTCCACCAACAGACATTTTAGCTGCAACTGCGAACGACTTACCACGTGCAACTAGACAGAAAAGCGAAAACTGTTACATTATGGATTTGTACAGTGCGTTAGGCAAATAACTTGCTTCAGAGCCAACGCATGCTGATAATATCCTGCACCGTCAATGAGAATACAAAAGCTGTACAAACATCCACCGAGTTCACAAACTTTTTTAGGTCTGGCCTGCACGCTCGCAATTAACTGCAGTAAAAACGTGACACTATTTTAGAAAACAAATCAGTCATGAAAAATGACTTTGTGTGTAATTAGCTAACTGTGCTGCGCTGAACAGCAACTAGCCAATAAGATAATGCGTATCATTTAAGAGCCATCAACCAATGACGAAAATATAACAAACACAAAGCCCGTTCCAGTAACGGAAAGTTGAATACATATTTATTTAATTATCAACACGCCTTCTAATCTGTACAATTCATAAACTTTCCCATGAAATTGTACAAGTACAGTTTCCGTACATAGTACAGGTAAATTGTACAAGTTGGCATGTCTGGGCTCGGTGTGAGTTGTAAAGAACCGCCAAATATGTGTGCCATTGATTCAAAAAAACTTAACTAAATTTTTCTTGAATAACACCATTCCTAAGGATTCTGAGGTCAAAAATTCCACACTGGCCTCTGTAGCATAGCCGTTAAGGAGCCGGTGTATGGTGTTAGATGTCCTGGGTTTGACTCCAGGTGTGGACATGGATGTATCACTGTCCCTTAGTTCCACGTCACCCTCATCAGCACTTAAGACTGCATTGTTACAGGGCTGTAAAACCCTCTCATCACCTAAACTTAAAAATGCCATTAAATTAGGTACCCTTAACAAAAATGCAAATATCATATTCAAATTTAGAAACCTTACATTGAAAGATGTTAACAAAGCAGTTTGTCGGATAAAAAGTTCAGCAGTCAAGTACAATAGCATATCCAAACATATAATCAAATTATTTCTTGATTACGTTGATCATGATTAACTGAAGTTCCTCGCAAATGCTGTAGCTTGGTTTAAGTCTCATTTGTCAGGCAGGTGTCACAAAGTGTCATATCTGGCAAAATAAAATTTTATTGGTTCATAGCTAAAGTTGATGTACCACAAGGTTCAGTATTGGTCCAATTCTATTCTCATTGTACATAAACAACATATTGAACTACCTTAAATACTCCCAGCACCATCTATATGCTGACGATTACCAATTGTAATTGTCTTTCCCTATACCTAACACAATTAAAGCTGTAGCTGAGTTCAATATGGACCTTGAGGCTATCCTTAACGGGTCCACTGTAAATGGCCCGTCAATCAATTCAAAGAAATCATATAATTTTATTTTTTTTAAATTGGTTACTACAAATTACTGAAAATTAATATTGACAATGCAGAAATACAGTAACAAACACAGAATTCATTTTGAACGGCACTTTGAATTGGTCACCCTAAGTAGCTATCGTAAGTAGGAAGGTGCTGGCTACCCTTCACTTGCTGAAACACCTAAAAAAACTGAGTAGGCCTACCTGTGCGCAATAAAAAAATATTTTGTCTAGTCATTCATTTTTCCGTTGTTTTACTGCTGTGACATAGTTTACAGTGACCTGATCGACGAACAAGCAAAGATTACAGAAGATTAAAAATACACGAGTGCATTACATTTTTTATCTTAAAACACACAATCAAGTTTCACGTCATTACAAATATCTGTTGTGGCAGCAACTAGGAAATAGAAGTACATTACATAACTTTTAAGAAAAGTTTTATATTCTGAATCTCCTTCCTATTTAGCAAACAAATTTGAATTTCTAGTCATAGGTTTGCTTATACCAAAGAATCACATCAGTGCTTATTCCATATTCTTTGCTGTTTCTGCAGTGCGCATCTGGAATGTACTTGAGGAATCAGTAAAACTGAAGTGGTCTCAGCCCACATTAAAAGAGCTCCTCTGAAAATTATGAAAAACTGATTTTTAAATTAAATGTGAAGAGTAGACTTGTACACATCAGTTTAAATGTGTGTCTGATTTTAGGAGGAATGATTTTTAAATAATATTTTTTTACTGATTTTTTTTTAGTTACTGTAATTAGCAGAAACTATTCCTTGCTTATTGTAAAACTTATTAGTAAAATTATTTCAACAGTAAGTTTAGGTACTAATGTGATTAAATGGTAGACAAGGCAATTCTACCTTAACATTACCTTACATTTATAAATGAATTGTTTTGTTCGAAATTGATTCACCTTGGAAAGAAGAGGTGACCACTAGTTCACTACAAATTATGTATGAACATAAAAAATTTGTTGTTAATCCTATTCCACATTAAATTCTGCAAGATGGAAACATTTTAACTTCCTGTGTCAAATTAATTAGCTTAAAATTTTACATATAAAATAATACTTCAAGAACATTATTTTAACAACTATTTATAGAGAACTACTGCTATTTGTTGAACATAACACTTTTGCTTCTCAAAAATTAAAAAAAAAAGAATTTGCTTCTTTACCTTTGGAAGATGCTGTTCAAGACTCCATACTACAGGGCTTGTAAGCCCAAGAAGAACTTCCATTGACTGACGTTGCAATCTCTTCTCACGGCGGCGCTGTTTACTGGCTGAAACAGTGTTGTTCTGGGCAAAGAGTTCACAGAAGTGAACAAAGTCAAGATCTATGTGATATCCATATGGGCAGCACTGGCATCTTTGTTTGATATCATCAGTGTTGCTGACATTCATTGTAGATGGATTGCTGGAATAAATTGGACCTAAAAACAATTATAACAACAGTAAACCCAAGTTATATATCACAACACGGAAAAAAAGGTAAAATTAAACTGAATTATCAGGCAAATTATATGTGTAAAGTTGATCAAATAAAATATTAAAACAACATTTTTCTACGCCGACCGCATCTACCAAAAAAATCATAAGCTTGTAAGCTAAGGTTAAACATGACAATGGAAAACTGATACAATGTATACTATACAGTAAAAATAAATTGATGTTATCAAATATTGCAGAACTTATTTCATTATCACTGTAACATACCTGGTTTAACATTTTATTAAAACCACAGAACACCATAATAACTGCTTAGATAGGGATATTTTTATTAAAATGTTTGGTTTAAATATATATTGTTTGCATGTTGACAGAGTCATTTTAGCATCAATTTGATAAAAACTAATATAAATTAAGTTTTTGCCACATTTAACTAAAATTTTTTAAAATTAACAATGCATTACTATTCAATTTAATAACTAAATTAATGAGTACTGTCACATACATTTCTCAAAGAAATAGTAGTAGTGCTACCCTGTTTCAACGCGATTATGGTAGGTTAAACGTACAAATCCTTCAAATTATTGCTTTCTGTAAAACTATTTTGTAAGCAGAAATTTGTTTCTGTCAAGCAAGTAGTTTCTTAAATATTAAAAAAATTGTTAATATTTTCTCAAACTATCGAAGCGTGTGTAGTTCTTCCTATGTGAGCTAGACCATAAGTTCCCTGCATCAAACCTTCTATTTTCACCTCAGCAAACACCTGTTAAAGTTTGTCTGTATGTTTTAGATACACATTGCATATTTAAAACATATATACAGGCATTGCTGTTAATTTCATTTCACCATAAACGTTATTGATATTAAGTTCACTAGAATGTACTGTTTTTACTGTAGGAGATGGTCCCAAAATAATCAAATTAATATTCAAACTTTGACATTACCGTAAAATGAATTATGTATTTGTCATGCTATCCACAAAAATTAAATTTTTACAACTTTTCAAACCAGGCAAAGAGACCTACAACAAAGGCAAAGTGTTAGTTCTACAACCTACCACAGTTCACACAATTAGAACGCAAAAAAAATTAAAGAGTAGCTTACTATATGTCACCTGTCAATGCCACAAAAACGAGTTACTGATATAAAGATGCCACAGAGAAATTAGAAAAGATGATTGCTGCGAAGATCAAAACACAAAACCAGTAAAATTGTTATGTACACTTAGGGTTCATTCAAAACAAGTTTTTAGCTTTGTATAATGAGAGATTGAAAAATTTTGAAGGCATTTAGACATCAAAGTAAAAAGTGTTTACTGCTACCCACAGATTTCACAGCCCAGTATTGAATTCCAAAACATTGAAATGACACAGATGACCAAGCAGGCTACAATCCATATTTCAGAAATTCAGATGCCACGACAGTCCCCTTATGTATAAAACAGAACAGGAAGATGTTTAATGTTAGTCAAAATAAAATGACTGATTCCTCCAAACATCTTTTTTAAAACAATTTTGTACAAATGTTTAGAGCATTCAGAGTGTTTGCATTATCAATATTAGTATAATAAATATTTTTCTTTCATATTTTTAATGTACAATTACAACAGTTTATACTTCGTCCACACACACCTCCCAAAAAAAAATTTACAACCACGAATAGGCATATTTTAGCAGTTGAATTGGTAGCAGATTCTGTGAGCAGAGCATTTAGGCGCTCCTTTTTACAATGGTGTTTGAAAACACGTTGCAAATAGGCTGAGGGTGTTTGCACGTTTCTGGCAACCAAGGCAGGAGGATGACTACAGGGTCTGTTCACAGGAATTTTACCTCTGCCGTTATTTCCTGTTTTATCTCGAATAAATCTGAAATCAAAACAAACTGGACTTAAGCACAATATGGATGAGACATAAGTTATTTTGAAAGAAAAATTACGCATTATTAATTTTTATTTTCATGCAGCTGCATAATTCAATTTCCTTCTACAATTTGTCACGTACATGTAAAAAAAATGACAGCAGTCCACTTTCAAACAGACATATTCATGAAGAAGTGTTTTACTTTATGTAGTCCAATTATATTCCTCATAAGGCATTAGCAACAACATAATTTTGTTAACTCCACGGTGGTAGTCGTTTCTGTTCGCTTAATTATTGCCTTTTAGCCATCTCTTGTAAACACAAACAGTTTCCGCAAACACTTGCTAACAGCATGTTAACAATTCACCAGCTGAAATACACCTAATGATCTAAATAAAATCTGTGTAGCGCTAACTAAGTAGTATCTTAAGCTGACTATACATTAAATGCAGAATATGTGCATTATTCATGGCTTTTTTGTTCAACACACCTTAATACAGTACTTTAATTTTATTGCAATATCCTACTTTTATTTTTATGAAAAATTGCCTATAATACTATGCCAATGTTAAATTTTTCAAGTAAAATGTACTAAAGGCAGATGCAGTTTAAATAAATGGTACATATCTTAGTTTCCCACACTGACTGTAGACTGTGGGTGCTTCGCCCCACTTCATTTTGTTGTTTTTATTATGATGTGGTTTCTAGAAACCATGACACAAATTGAGCAATTATAGTATGTTAATTTTATCACACATGCAGAAGTATCAACAGAAAGTATACTAACAAACCTGAGGGGCTGAGTAGGACGAGAGGTTAGACCTCTCGCCTCCCACCAAGGCGATCCGGGTTGAATTCCTGGCGGGGCCTGCCCCCAGATTTTCGCATATTGAAATCGTGCCGGACGATGACGCTCGTTGGCGGGTTTTCTCTGGGATTTCCAGTTTCTCCCACCCATTCATTCCGACACTGCTCCAAACATCATACCCCATACCTGCCAACCTTGACAAATCCAAAATCTGGAGATTTTCCCGAAGGAGTAAACACTTCCCCCCGACCCCTAAGAGGGGGGTCGGAAAAATTTTAATTTGAAGATTCAAAATGGTGCTATTTGAGCACATATTTCAAGTAAAAGTTGAAAAAACTACTTGTAGAAATTGTAATGTTTTTATGAGGGTAACTGCTATTTTAAGAATAAAGAGCTATTAAAATGTGGGAGCTTTATTTATAACTGTCAGAATAAAAACACCACACATAACAAATGAAGTAATTGCTAAAAAAAACTAACAAATTAACAAACATGGTTACTTAGAAAATTCAGCTGCTAAATTACTTCAAGCTTTCTCTGGTTGCAGACTTGACTTTCTTCAGAAAGACAGAGTCAAACTTTTGTTCGTAGCGGCACCCCTGTTTCCTAGG
>PNEQ01004032.1:86414-153092 GCA_003012365.1 Medauroidea extradentata
ACACCTTACGTTGTGCGGGACAACTCTATATTATGGTACAAAACTAGAAAAACTTATTGATGTACGAAATAAATGACAAACCACATGAGTAACTCCATGAAACAAAAAAGCGGGAGATTGGAACTACTAATCGGGAGGGCGGGAGATCAGGTAGAAAATCGGGAGTCTCCCGCCTAAAGCGGGAGGGTTGGCAGGTATGTACCACCCCTCACCAGCGCTAAAGACCTAGATGTTAAGCGCTGACCAAAATATCTTCAATTCACCAACACAACTGTTGAATGATATGAAGTTATGGATGTTCTATGAATAGTTATGTTTTACAACTACTAGACTTTGTATTTGTAAATCCTATTATTAAACAGTTTTTTATCTAAAATCTTTTTATTACTGCTTAAGTGTAAAGGAAATTAATTTTAAGGCTTGTGTCAGCGGTTTTAGTAGTGGCAGGGACAGTTTCGTTTAGTTTGGTGTAGAACAAAATATCACACCTTTATTTGTAGTTGGATATGTTGCCGGACTACAAGCCTCGCTTATAACAAACGTGAACTGCACATGGTATGACACTATTTTAGAACAGACAAAGAAAATAATATTATCATAAATTTTTAATTACCAGAATTTTTGTTTAACGATGTATAGTATTCATTATGATATGGGACTGAAGAAATATGCAGGCCTACTTCACAAACATAACATTTTTAAAATATTATTTGCAAAAATTTTAAAACATATGCCATTATTTGCCACTCCTTCAATACCACGTTATGTTTTGATGAGCTGAACCTCAATATACATGTTTTGATTGTAAAATTGTTGACATTTTATCTACAAACCGTGTGCAAACCATTTGGGGAGTAACACAGATGAAGTGCAGAACATATATTAAAGAGCTGACATACATAAAACTATCTTAAGTTACTTCGCTGGGAATTTAAAATGTGTTACCATTAATGATGTATGTTATTATTTGTGTATTGAACGAGTAGATATTGTAGATAACATTTTTCAAAATGGAACACACTCATAAAAATTGTACAAGCCTATGTAAACAAAAACATGTTGCAACGTTTATATTTACCAGCAGCAAATAGATACAAACTTGTTGAAAATCAATTTTAAGCAAGGCTTTCAAAAATGCTCATGTTATCCTGAACCACCATGACTTTTGATGACCTTGACCATGAGCAGCAAATATTAACTCCATATTTCATAATCTGAGACTAATATGAGCTTCACTAAGACAAGTTAGTTCGGTGCCATTCCTGGGTTGACGAAGTACAATGAGTGGTGGTATACAAATGTTGCTTACCACTCACAATTACCATATTTCAAAAGATTTTTATTCCATATTAACTGCAGAAGTTTATTCTATACAAACAAAGCTTATTTTCTAATGTTCACCTCTGTAAAACAGGGCTTTCACACACTTACTATGTCTGAATATAAAGTATCGGTATGCCAAAAATTTGCAGGTAATAAGACAATTGAGAATGCCTATTTACAGAGTGTCAGCACTCCTCACATAACAGGCAATCAAGTGTTGTCCAGCCACAGCACAAGCTACTTGATAAAAATTCAACGAAAATAATGAATCTGACAAAGTGTAATCACATATACATGAGAGTAATTTTTGAACAAAAAAACTGAATATGTAATGCTCTAAAAATTCCATTAAACATATGTTAACTTAAATCTAAGTTCAAGGTGAGACTGGCAAAAAAGCCAGAAATTTCTTAGATGGAACAGAAATTCCCCCCCTATTTCCAGGTGGCCAAAATTTCCCTGATAATTCCAGGATTTCCTGGTCTCTGACCACCCTGTGTCAATGATATTTATCACTTAAGATTATGAGACATATCAGATCCACATGCATCACACAAAATTCAAAAAGTACAAAACCACCAAAACACATAAATATTTAGCGTTGAATACAGAAGCTCATATAAATTTAGCAAAAAACAAAATGCCAAAATTACAAAAAAGGAATATAAGTTGTATAAGAAATTACCATTTAAAAACACAATAGATAAAACAAAATTATTAATAATAGCCTACTGTCATATTTCACCTTTTAACATTAATACTACATTCCCTGTTTGAACATGAATTATAATACAAAATACTTGTGCAAAATAACTCTTTAACTTCCAGACTTATAAATTAACTTCTCGGATCATGAGCCTAAAAAAATTGTTTCGTAGTGGTTGCCTGCTATAGTGTCAATTAACTATTCCCAAGTGTTAATTTTGTAACACAGACTGTGGTAATTGTTACATTGAAAGCATATGTTCTGCGTTTATAACCAATTCAATTGTAAGATTTAATACTTTTGTATTACCCTGCTTCCATAACCCTATTATTAAGTTATGATACCAACAGAACATAAAATAAAAATGTACAAAAACATGAGCCAACCACTTGTATGTTTTATTTATCTTCTAATGTTAAACAATAATTTTTCAATTTACAACTTATTCAATGTCAAATTATACCTATGCTTGCATACAAAATTACAAAATAATAAGGAATGAAAATGAAACAAATTTGATTGTCTGAAAACTATGTTAGTTAATGTGTACTCATGACCTTCTAAATACTACATAAATAAGAATTAAATTACTACAAAAGAATCATCAAATGAAGAAACTCAAGCAGCCTGATTTGCAGTCCACAAGAACTGTTCACAATAAAGTAAAAGAGCAACGGGCGCTACGTACACCATATACAGTTGCAACAATCAGACATAGTCTACATTTACAGTGTGTCCAACGAACAAGAACAAAAAAATTCCCTGACTCTTTCAGGTTTTTCAATAGAAAATTAACATTTTCCAGAAAAATTTTAAATACATAATGTATAAATACAGTAGAAACCCATTATAATACTTGCATTGGGGGACGTGATAATTATACCAGGAAAGAGATTCTGGTACACCAGGTGCGACCATTCCTTTATTTATACATTACGGGCATAAGATTACCACGGTATAACAGAATCTGCTCTGTAATCAACTTCTACTGTACTATCATCTTTAAATTGTAATTACAGTACCTGATTTTTGTTTACCTAACTATCGGTTTTATCCTACATCCAATAACAGAAAAATTACATATCAAATGGCAAGACAAACTTGTTGTTAGTATGTATGAATTCTATTTCTTGCTACTCTTGACCAATACCTGTTTTGTTGTAAAACAGGATACAGTTAGACATTTAAAAATTTTTCTTTTAACTTCCAACATTCTGATGGCCTGTTTATGCCAGATAAGCAATACTTCAATGTATTATAAAAACTGCTATTGGATACTGATCTACTAAAACATATTCCAAGTAGCAAATACATTTTCAACACAACTGTCGCACACTGGCATTCATAATTCTGTGACGAGCAGTACTGAATATTCTGATGTTATCTAAAATAACTACTGGTTCAGACTAGGCTCGACCATCAACTTTAGCTGCAGAAAATGAGATTTTGCCACAAACTCTAATTCAAATAAATGCCACTAAGCCAGAGTATAACACAGTATTATTTGCATTTTTTCTCCCTTAGTAAATCAAAATCATATTTTCAGAAAAACTTAGCCAACAGAAATATCTAACAATTGACAAGTAACTATACATCTTTAGTAACTTCAACGATTTCCACTAATTTCCCTGACAACCATATTTCCCTGACTTGTTTTCCAGGTCGCTGGACACCCTGATTTAGAAATGTCTCAATGTTTTTGAAATACAAAGAGTCTACCAAACTGGGCAGATAGGCTGGCACTAAATACATTACATAATACTACAACAGTTGCTAATTCAGCTACAACACAAACACAGAACTATAAACACTGCTCCAGAAATAGAAATAAAAAAAACCACATACTACAAAAATTAGAAATTTACAGTATAAAAATCAAGCAGCAGTCATAAAAGCAGCATACTAAACACTAATTGCAACTGTCCCTTACAGACCAATAGCCACATTCATTCAAACAATTAGATACAACACAGTGATCTGAAACTAGCAAATAAATAACAGCATCAACAAATAGACTTTTAATAATCTGTCTGGATATCATCCAACATTATGCTCATTTGTTCTATTAACACAACATTTTTAGATATAAATGATAGAAAGAATAAGCAGATTTCTACTTCTTTGTACATCAAAATTTTACTGACAGAAATAAGAAAGCATTATGAACTATAATATACATAAGTATACGTATAACGAATGCAAAAATTGAACAATCCGAATTTATGTTTAAAGAATTGCAGTTTTCCCCATTACCTATGGAGCTTAAATCAATGACAGTTAAAATAAGGGCTTCACAAAGTTTACAGATCACCTTACTTATGCAGGAAATGTATTCTATATTCCAATACTGGAAATACCATTGCCATTAACTTTTCTTCATTTATGTGATCCCATAAATACACTAGAACACTATAATAGCTCTCAGAATCTATATTAATACATGCATGAGCCAATGAAAAATTTAAAAAAACATTAACAAATTTAGTGATTGCAAATGACATCTACAATCACAGCTGCATAACATTCAATCATTCCACTAAGCAATTCTTTGATTATCTAGCTTGAAACTCAGTTATCAAACCATATTTTTTAAAACCTTCCTGAGGCTCAACAATATTTCTTGAACACATTTGCAAACAATGAATATTACGCTATAAGCTGCAAACATAACTTATCTTTACATACAATATTGTTAGCAAAGCTCTAGTACAGATTGCCAGCATAAACACATTTCAGGCACTCAACATTATACAGCCACACATTTTTCCTAGCATAATAGTGTTGCATGCTGTGTTTCTGAGGGCGGGTTGGATGGGGCCTGTGTCGAAACACCTTGAGGGCTGGCCCATGACTCAAAGCCCGAGTGTCTCACAGTGGGAATCCCGCCGAAACTACGTCATAGATACCTGTCCCAACTGCGTTTTTGCCCTGCGAAGCGGCGTACGTGACTCAAACCACATCCGAAACATGATGAAATGTCTATGTTAAGACCCATGTAACTCTGGAAACCCCTGGAGTTTGGCCGGGGTATATAAGGGCTGAATCGACAAATCCGAGAGAGTTCGCTATTGGTCGTGCTAGAGGAAGGTGGTATGGTTGTGGAGATAGACTGGTGAAGACATCTTGGTGACGTCAGTGTCTACTGTGAGGTGGCAGGCGGCTACCTTCGGAGCAGTGTTGGACGAACCAAGAGGACTGCTGCGGCGGGCTGACGGGCGAAGAAGGAGGTACGCGACGGGAGTCGAACCGAAGACCTCAAGAGTGAAGACAGCGGTGCACTCGGGGTGCTGCGCAGCACACGACGATCCATCACTACGGTGGACTATTAAGGTTGTACACTGTCACTACTTGAAAGATGTTGATTGTATATATGACTGAATTTTATCGTGATTTGTACTGTTTAATTAATTGATGGTAGACATTTTTTGTGTTTTAATTGTGAAAGGTAATTAACGTGTCTGTGACACAGTGGTAATTGTGTGCATAACTAATTGTGTTGTGAGATTTATAGTTGATTACTGTTTTGTGTATTTCGTAGCTTTGTGAGCTATTAAATCCAGTACTTAATTTTACTCTTTTACTTCTAATTATAAGACCTCTATCCCAAAAGAACTCCTGGGAATTGCCCACATATAAATTTTTTGTCTCAAACTTGTAGCAATATAAATAGATCCACTAACCCTACACCCAAGAGATTTTTATTTCACTTAAACAATAACTTTTTCCAGTCAATTTTTTTAACTGACCTGTAACAGTTTATAGCATCATAGTTATGATAAAAGCATATATAGATTCAACATATAAGTCTTAATATTCCATAAACTGGTGATACATAATTTCATCACATAATTTACGGAATGCAGTAAACGAACAAGTATATTCAAAGTAATTTGTGAAGGGGTTAGGGTACGTAGAGGCACATAAAGTATTTGTTTTCTATTCTGACAACATAAAAATCACAACATGACGTGTCAATAATAACAAACAATAATTCAACAAGTATTAGAAAATTAAATCTGCTTTTCACTTTGTAAAATGCTGTCAAAAAGATGCCCTTCGAAACTACTGTATAATTCACTGTTTCGCTATAATTTACTAAAGCAAAATGAGATTACTCTTATATTTCTCAGATGCTCAAAACCCTGTGTATCGACTGCAATTGTGGACATAATATAAAAAAGGTATTATACCACATGAACAAAAATAATTTAACATGGCAGAATTAACATTAAAAAACAAAAAAAAAATGCTCTGGACAATTTTAACATAAGAGAAGTAGCCTATATTAAGCCTACATAACAAAAATTTATTGAAACTGAATCTACAGAATTTATTTGATGCACACAGTGTATATATGTGCACATGATACGTGTGTGTATACATACAGCAAGCAGACTTTAACATGCACTTTGCCACATAAATACACATCCATACATGCATGCACTTACACTTTCAAAATGGCATCTTCATTCATAGCTGGACACTGGAAAAAAAATAAACGTTAGTATATGGAACACTTTTGATGTAAATAAGAAGACTGCCAACAACAATGTTCAAAAGTATCAAAATAAGTCCGTACTTTCCCTATTTTTAAAATCTTGGTAATAAATTAATTATTTTGTTCTCTGAGTGCGGCAACCACAACATCTTTACATACTGTACAGTTATTTCTAAACATTTAAATTCTTATATACCATATAATTTACATAGGATAATCATGACAGCAAATTGCTGAACATGTATTTACATTTATTATATGACTATGTGCCTTACAACAGCACAAGGCCTTAGTAAGCTAAAAGGGAGGAAAGGGGAAAGGAGTTGGTCAATGAAGTTTTTTTTAATCTACATAAAATATTTCTCCCTCAATATGAGGCAAACATTTTACAGTGACAGATTTTTAACAACTTCATGCATTTGCCCACATTATCTCAGGCCACAATTTCATTTCTAAAAATATTTGGCAAAGGTAACTTGGGCAACTCCAAGTAGGCCTACCAGTGTTAAAATTTATTTGCCCTAAATATCTCTGACAGTGTATTTATATTCAGTAATTCAGTTTGTACTGCTACATAGGAGCACTAGACATGATATTTACTCCGCAGTACAGTGAATTGTTGCTAGACGGTACAAGCAAGTAATGCATAATGTCACAAACAGCTTACGTACTGCGATCTTTCACGTAAGCGATTATGGTAGTAATCATCTTATTCAGGCGTAAGCCGTTAAGGTGCAGATACAGAAATTAATACAGCAGATGCTTGGCATTGGTGATTACTTTCACAGAGACCTAGAGATATCTAATCCATAAAATATGCAGGCGCAAGCAATCTTGTGGCCACAACAGGGCTGTAAAGGAAGTACAAAAGAAAATTCCTTATATGAAAAGTTGGTTCCTCTCATTACGCAGCATGGACACATTTCTAATATTTTATTTTCCATTATAAATTTACAGCTAGCATTAGAATCTGAACAAATCATGATCAAGTTCCCTGCTAAAGCTAAATAACCCTTAATATTGATATTTATTGCAAATGGGTTGTCATGTCCCTTGGATTTCTCCTTTGCCACTCTCCCTTACAGATAAACACAGAACAAATAAAAAAAATTAATATCTGCAGCTGTACGAAGAGGTTATCCACCGTTGGCTTTGCAGTTATAGGTTACGGTTCAGCTTGATCTTTTTTTTCAAATACTATACATATGAAAATGTTAAGGACAATGATGTTTTAATTACATGTTAAAAAATTATTCTAATAATTTGATAAATAAAGTAAAGATTTCTCCACTTTGTGCTGAATTCCATAGCTGCGCAACCTTTGTTTCAGTCCTAAAGTATATGTAATTTGGTTGTATATAATCAGTTTCAAAGTAAACTTGATGTAAGCACAGTTTGCACACGAAGCAACTTTGCATCGGTGGTACATAATAGGGCCTCTGTAAAGAGTAAATTTCAAATCAAGGCATTTTCTTGGTGAGTAAAATGAAGTTTGCTATGTCTAAAAATTTAATCAATCTAATTGCTTGCATGTGTCCATTCACAATCTAGCTAACCTGTGATAACTTGTGTGAACCTGATAACGTGACAGAAAATCTAACATTAACAGTTAGAACAGGACTTTCATATTTTAGTGGATTTACTGTATACACATTTAAGGCCATGATCTTTAATTTAATTCAAACAATTACAAATAACTCTTAATATTTTTTAACCAAATGCTTTGAAAAAAAATTGATACTGAGTACAGTCATACGATACACAATTTTGCCAGAGGGTTCTTTAAAATAATGTATTGCTTGCTACCAAAAATTATTTTGCTTCATTTTGGCTTGTTTTGACAGCAAAATGTGATATTTCAGAGGCAAAAATCTAAAAATCCACTTGGTGTATTGCAACAGAAAAATTCAGATACAAATGATGTATAAGTGTTACACTGTAAGAATGAATTTTTTATGCATGTGTTAATTTGCGTTAAAAAATATTTTCAAAACCACTGCAAAACTAAGGAGCAAGGCCTTAAGAGGTATTTCAGCTCACCAGTCTGGCTACCACAAAACTGTCAGCACTCGGCAAGTAAAATATGTACATCAAGAAATTGCTCTGACAATAGACATGAAAAATTAAGAGAAGTGATATGCCAAAAGTAAAACAGCACACAAGAGAATTTGTTTTAATTTATATTTTATTCTTTTAATTATTTTTTTGTTAACCACCATTAGATCCCACAGAAAGCAACTTGCTTGAGGGATAAAGGCTTTATCATTACAGTAAACAATTTGAATAAAGTATGGTATGTTATAAAAATTCACAGTAATATATACATATACACATACATACACTAGCATAATATATGAAAATTTCTGCCAATGATACACAGAACATTTTAAAATATGGTAACTATAAGTATTCCAATACATGATTAACGTAAATACAACTTGGTCAGTATTCTGTCGACACTAGAAATATTTTATATCAGTTGCTGTATATATATTTTTTTTGACTACTATACCTATTTCCTGAGTAAATTTGTACATTCCATGTCATTTCTTATTGATGTTATGTATTTAGGTAGTTTATTATAAAAAGTTAAGCAAATCCGTTGAAGCCCTTTTGAGAATAAAGTTGGGTTATGGCATTTAGGATTCAGTATTTTGGAAAAAAATAGTTTCATATATGGTTGAATTATTAAGGCTGTTGGGCCCGAAAATTTTTATAGCTAATTATTATCCCTACATATAGGTATCATATAGACTAGCTTTTGTGCCAAAAAGATTAACTTCTAAAACTTCTAGTTTCAGCATTATAGGTTTTCAAAGTTACGATTTTCGACATTTCGTGCCATAGGTTTCTGGAGAACCAGAAGAGACATATCGGTAATTTTTGAGATAACAGTAGTACACTATGTAAGCTATCGATTGAAAGTATTTAAAATTTTTGAAAAAAAAATTTTTAATGTGCATTATGCTAAATATGGTCTTTTTCGTATACACGTGATAGCATAAATAAAACATGAAAATATAAAATGAGTACAATCACGAAGTAGTTTCATCCATGGACTTTCAAAACAAGTTATAAAAATTGCACTTTTCATAGTATTTAAACCGAAAAGCTATTACAAGAAGAGTGTATGTTTTCTCGGCACCTGGTATTCCAGAATATCTCGAATGCAACCCTCCACGCACGTGGCGGCAGGAAGTCTGGGAGTGTCTGGCAGGTGTGGCCTGCCTCTTCTGGGAATCCAGCTGGAAGAGCGAGCTCGTTATTTCAGGGTTGCCAAACATCATATACACTTGCGATGGGTATTTCTACCTGCCTAACCTCGCCGTGGTCGTTTCTGCCCTCAAATTAGGTGCTCTGTGAATCAGTGCTGTGTTGTTGTCAGTGATCGGTTGTGATTGTTAGGTAATACTATGTTCACTGTTCTAATGCAAAACTTTGCCATTGTGTTAAGTACAACATAAAATGTAATTTTATAAAGCAATGACGAGCTTTAGTGGGAGTGTGCGTAACTACAGTACTCCGAGAAAAAAACCTAATGACCAACAGTAAAAAACCGAAAAAATTGGGTTGATTCCATTGGGTTCGAGCCCGTGTTGCCTAGGTGAAAGGCGAGTCCTCTGACCACTACAAATCTGTGTACTTTTTTTCTTTTTTTTAAAACTAAAAGCAGCTTCAGTTTTCCACTTACATTCTGGTTTTTAATATGTAGTATATACATGTTGAGACTCATGCGGTGATCATTTGTGTATTTCTTTATGTGGCGTGGAAGGAATTTAACAGCCCTTTAGTTTGCATCAACACAATAAAATGTGCTTTGGAAAAAAAACTAATTTATTGGACATTCATGTTATTGCCGAGGAACAATGTGTAAAATAGTAAATACTGCCAAAAATTGACATACGAAGTTTGGCATCTGCACCATCGATTTTAAGTGTTGAAAATATGCTTCGCCGAGCGTTTTTAATATTTTAGAGCTCCGATTGCGATACGATATTGAAAACACAAAGGAATTAATTAATTGTGATTTAGTTAATAATTTACAGCTATTAAAAGGTTATGATTACATTGTCAGGCTGTTTTTCAAACTAATTTCTAATATTCTAGATTTATGAGCACTTATTTGTATTATTTTACGATGCGTTGGAACACGCTCCAAGCGGCGGTTTCTCGACCGGTTTGCAATTACAAGACGAGTAGTCAGCCCAGTTCCACGACGAATCCGGCCCTACAGCGTGAACCCCACCGGGAATCGAACCCTAATCACTTTGATGTCCGCTCAGCCACTGCAGGCCTGATTACTTATTTTGTATGGTAAGCTAAAATGTAATGTCTTTTCTTAAACTATTCAGTCAAAATGTTTGAATTACGCAATTCATTTAACTACTGAGAGTTTATATGGATATTGCTGACATATTGAGACTGCTGACACTTTCGTTTATACTGGACCCTCAAAACATCCATTTCCGACATATTTTGCCTGTACGAGGCCTACAATGACGGGAGCGCCTTGGGCGACAGAGCACGCGCATCGCGCCACATCCTAGCCCCTAAGGCCGGTTCTACTATGACAAACACGGTCACTGTTACGTAAGAAAACGTACGCGGAACGAGCTGATGGATCAAAATAATAATATTAATTCTATAATGCATGGATACGTACAGGTTTAACCTAATAAAATAACTTAATTTTCTCTCGCATTTAATTTTAATGTTGTCAAATTATGTTTAAATATTTCGTAAATAGCATAGATAAACCGTACATAAGTATTCCAGCACTTAAAAATTAAAACAGTTGTAAATAATATAATTTTTAAAGCACACTAAACTTCTTATTATAGCACCAATGTATGATACGTTACCTGACTTACTTTTAAAATTGTTCTGCTCATGGCACCATTTGTCTGTATTTATAAACATAACAACTATAATAATGAATTTCTAGTAACGAGATTATGTTGACGATTTTAACTGCCAAAACGCCAAGTGTTCAAAAGTTTCAAACCAAGATAGTGGAAAGAAAATACTACTGTTTCTTATTGGCTACACGGAAGAACGGAGACGGAAGAGATGAGAGTTGAACAGCTTACTTACGTGAATCCGTATACGTGCGCGCGTACGTTTACGTTTCACTGTAAAAAAAATTTGAGTGCTTTATGTGATCGCTTCCGTGTTACGTATCCGCATCACTGTAGAGCGGGCATAAACACACGCCGCTAAACCGGCGTGCAGTCTTCTCGCCGATAGCTCACCCGAGTGAGACATTCACACACTCAACTTTATCTAAAACATTTTGTGCATTGTCTTATTTGGTTGCCATATTTTATGTCTTGCGTGTATATTGTAATTAACTATCGTAATATAGCAATTCCCTAACTAATGTGCAAACATTTCAGCAAATAAAATGTCAAGTGGCTTGCGCCAATGTAAATCATGAGCAATTCATTGAAACGTTTGCTAGACAAAACTGAGAGCAGCATGTGACTTATACGCCTAATCCTAAAAAACTAAGTTCGCTAAAAATTAACTATTTTTAGTTAAATTTGTGCTTATAATTTATTGACAGTGTGGGCATCATTACATTGTTTGTATTTTTGCATGAGATACATTCATGTTTCTGTACATATTCTCAATGTATTTGGCAAAACTTATTTCCACGTTATGCAAAAATATATGAAAATTTTGTACTTCAGGAAGACCCTAGACCTATTAATTAATCTTTCGAATGGAATTACATAAAACCTTAAACACAAAGCACAAACACTCTCCATCAGTTTATTCGCCGACTATTTCACAGTAAAAATTAACTGTATTATAACAGAAAAACACACTGTAGAAGTAAAAAAAAAAAGGAAAAACAGGAAGCAAAGATAGCACAACCAGGTGAGATATTTCGCCGGACTATGATTGGCTTACAAGAGGTACGATTCCAGGTATCACTTTCTAACTTTTAATGAGCTTTTCGTTACTGAAGGTTGAAATGAACATTAAGTAAATGATCTTGATAGATCCCATGCAAGTATGAATGTCAATTGTTAGCCGGCTACGTGAAAGAGTTCCGCAAAGTAAAGCCATCGCTATCCCGGTCAAACCTTGATCCCGGCCTAGCTGAGGAAAGGAAGCGAATAACCCCCTGCCTTCCAAGAACGCACCAATGTCTTCTTAGGGTTGGCAACACTGCAGCAGTCACCAGACGCACTAGGTCATTAGGACGGAGTAGTGCTCTGCTGCAGATCTTACCACGCTATGGAATTCCTGTCATAACTGAGCGAGAGCGGAAACACGGGAGGGAGAGAGCGATATGGACTAGAGGATGGTACCCGTGGCACCGTCACGCGGATTTTCCCGTAACTCTAAGGGACCAAGGCCCATTAATATCTATAACATTTTCTGTGTTGTTCTTAGTAAGGAGAAGTTGGTCTGAATAGAAGGGAGGTTGTTTAAGTTAGTAAACATGGTGGCTATGAACTGTTGGAAATAAAATTCCCTGACTTTACCCACCCAAATTGAAAGTTTTCTCTCACCAAATAATAATTTTTTAACACAAATTTCTATACTAAATATTCTTTGCCCAATTTATTATACTTTGCACATAGTATTAATGTAATGTACCTCAAAGTATAACATTTGCATTATTTAAAAACAATTCTAGCAATAGGGTAGGTTGCAAATCAAAGTAATACAGTACATATTATGAATACACACCATTGCAGCAAAATGTGTATCAGAGAAAACAGAGAATACACACAGATAAAAAAGTAACAAACCAAAAGCATTGTTTTGATTTTTCACTTTTCTGTTTGTCTGCATGTATTCTCTGGTTTGTGTTACACACTATTTGCTGCAATTGTCTGTGTCCAAAATACATCTTTTATTTATAACATTTGAATGAAAAATTCATTCCCCAGAAAACACTGATTAATATGTAGTGAACCCACTAACAACATATTTTGTGTACCTTATTTTTGCAAGTTTATTAAGTAGGCCTAGATAAAATTAAAATTACAACTGAAAATTACAACTCTTAGATACAGGTAAATACAATTTGATGTATTACCTATAATTTTCATAGGACAAATTAAACGTACAAATTTCATGTAACACACAAATAAAATATTTGTAGGAAAAACTCTTATCATACAAAAAACTTATTCTGTGGATTACATACTACCCACAATCAAAAAGCACAGTACCATAGAAGTAACAAGACTACACAAATATACCTAAAAAATGGATTTCATGAGTATTTGTAAAAGAAGAGAAAATATTGTTATTAATCATCATGGATCAGAAACATCTGATTGTAAGCAAATTACAAATATATTTCGTAAATTTTTCACACAAATTGGTGCTACATTGCGTAAGAATGATAGTGGTAAAGATAGTAATATAAAGTATGATATTAATAGCACAATACCTGTAAATACAAAAAGTAGGTATGTACTTAAAACCCACTACTGAACATGAAAAAGCCTAATTAAAGTCATCCATGAACTTAAAAATAAAAAGTCAGTAGGATTAGATTAAGTTCTGCCATTGCGATTAAAGCTTGTGCTGATCACAATGCAAAACCACTCAACCACATTTTTAATTAATGTCTGATAGGTTGAAGTGTGCCAAGATAATCCCCCTCCACAAGAAGGGAGACGAGAGAAGTGTCAATAATTACAGACCTATATATAGCCTTGTTATCAAATTTTTCGAAAATATTTATGAGGATTATCTTAAATAGACTGAGAGAATTTCTTAATTATCATAAAATAATTACTAATAATCAGTTCAATTTCATTCAGAGTAAATCCCCACAACAAGTTGTTTATAACCTGGTTAATGATATTTACACCTATTTAGACATGAAATGTGTAGTTTCCTGTGTGTTTGCTGATTTATCAAAAGCTTTTGACTGTATTGATCATAAAATTCTACTAGAAAAACTGGAAAGATATGATGTCAGGGGTATGTCTAACAATTTAATACGTTCCTATTTCTCTAATTGTACATAAGTAAAGAATGTTACAACAAAAACTATTATTATACTTCGTGTAATTCAACATGCAGAAATTCTGATATAGGTGTACCACAGGGATCAATATTGGGGCCTATATTGTTTGTTCTATTTAAAAATGATTTACCTGCTAATATAAATAAAGGAAAGACTACAATGTTTGCAGAAGACACCTCTGTTCTAATTGTTGGCAAAAATCATTACAGCTTTAGATCAATACAAAAGAAACTTTATTACGAACGCTGTATTGGTTTTCAGGTAACAAGCTAACTCTAAATATTGAGGAATCTTCTGTTATTTATTTTACTTTTGACAATCACAAAAAATATAAACTTTATGTATAGGCCTATGTATAGGCAAACATATTTTAAAATATGTCTGCTTCAATACTCCTGGACATAACTTTAGATAGTGCACTAAATTAGAATAATCATGTAAATTTATTAACACAAAAATTAAGCTCTCTGTGTTTTGTTGTAAAAACCATAAAATCATCATGTTCTCAGGAAGCTGTAATGAATACGTGTTATGCACATATATACTTCTGTATTAAATATGGTGTAATTTTTGGGGGCATTTCTAGTAATTGTATAAAAATTTTAAAATGTAAAAGAGACTTGTATAAATATTAATAATCAATTCTCAAAAACTGATACATGTAAAACTATTTTTTTTTAAGTTAAAAATGTTAACAGTCCCAGGAATATATATCTATTACACAATTCTATTTCCATTTCACAACTTACAATACTATGAAGTTCACAATCACTTCACTAGGAATTGGTGTACCTGCATTTTCTTAAAACAAAAAATATGAAATGAATCATTTTATGGGATTAAATTTAATAATCAACTTACCTGCAGAACTCAACATTGTACTGACAGTTGAAATTACTAATCATTTTCAGGAAAAATGAAGACTATTTGATAAAATGTGTTTTGTACTCTATAAATGACTATTTTAATCCACAATCTGTTTGTTTAGTGTAATTTTATTGCAATGTCAAGCTGGTATTTGCTTATCTGTTCTTATGCTTGTTGTATAAGAAAGTTTTTAATTGTGTATGTAGATTATTGATGTCATAAACTTTACTCCCGTGCTTGTGGCTGTGTGAAGCAGTTCTTTTGTTACCAATTTTTGGTAACTCTACTCCCTTCTAGTTCATCCCCTCCCCCAGTTACTTCCACATTCCCCAGCCCTGTTCTTCCTTCTTGCCACCTCGCCTCTCTTATCAAGAGGCAGGTCCATTGCTCGAAAAATAGAATCCCAGGCGACTCTGGGTTACAGATTAAATTGAAATCGATCAAAACAAAAAAAGCAGAAAACAGCAAGGCCGGATGCAAGCTTGCTTTCTCATCTTTCAAGAGTTTGCAGTATCATATTACAAGTCGGCAGCCGGTTTTTCACACGTCTGGGCTAGCAGAGTGAAGTGCACGTAAAAAACCGCTTGCATGATATCAGTCAGCCCTCAGCATCAGCAGGAAGCGTCTATAGGGCAGCAAACAACTGTGAATAGATTACAGATAAAAGTGGCATAAGTGACACAGCTAGGCCAACCTGTCTGCCACTTGTGGCTTTCTTGCCTGAGAGAATGGCATGTGATGTTCAGTAAAAAGCAACATACACAACTTAACACCAGTCAGTCAGCATAACTCCAGTCATGTAGCCATCACTTTAACTGATTTTAATGATTGTTTCTCATTTCAAGGTAAAGAGGGTTGGGACAGGTAAGTTTCCCTTACTATTTTTTTACTCTTCCAGGCCACTAAAATTCCCAGACAGTTCCTGGTCCCCCCCCCTCCCAAGTCGCAAACTTTGTTAAATAAAGGTTTACACATGGCATTTAATTTCACTTTACACATGATCTGGATGGCATTCTTCTGTCTGAAGTCAGAAAATGATACATTATGACTACAGGTGCCCAATACACCTACACCATAGATCATAACTGAGTGAAAAAGTGTGAAATATGCCTTATGTAATGAATTTTTATTCAACATGTTAAATAGCATCCTTAGTATGTAGAATACTCTGCTCTATTTAGCTGTTTTTAGTTTAATATATTCATTCCATTATAGATTTCTACCAATTAGGTATAAGTCACAGAAATTTTGTAGATTCTGATTTACTCTCTAATTCTGGAAGAGAGTAAGAATTAGATCACTGTTTTTCTTACTTCCAAAATGAATAAATTTTGTTTCCTTTATATTAAGTTTCAGATCATTTATGCTGAACCATTTATTAATCAGGGTGGCTACAGTGTTCCTGCCATAAAATTCCCTGACATTTGTATAACTGAAATATTTTACAGTAACAAATTCCATTTTTTTTTCTGAAAAATATTTGACCAAAAATTACAACAAAATGTAAATTAAATATGATTTTAACATGCCTTAAATTAAATCATAACATTACTCACCAAATGATCGCTTGCGATGACATCAAAGAACTCATCACAGGTACAGAATTTGGTGCTGTACTGGCATTAACAAATATCACTTTCACAAAACAAGTCAAATTTTAAAACAAAGTTCACACAGTTGCACCCATTCTCACAAAAAATGTAAGCCTAATTAATAAAAACTACTATGTCTGCATATTACCACCACAGCAGTGATTTCATGTACAGTATATATACTTTTGGAAGAAACATTTCAACTCTTCAGACGAAGAATTAAGTTTATTTTGAACAACAATTCATCATAATATCACTTGAAATTTTTATTTTATATGTAATTTTCGAAGCATAATCAACGTAAAATCATTAATATTCAAATGAAGATGATAAAATGTAAAGGAAGTCAGTACACTATGAAATTTATATCAACCAGAAGATTATAATTTTTATGTAGATGAATGCAACAAATTACTGTGTAAAAATGACCAATCGACAATTTAGGTATGTTTCCAACAAAATTTCCTGCACAATGCCTGAATCCCCTGACATTTCCCTGACATACTTAATTTCCCTGACATTTCCAAGTTTTCCCTGTTTTCACTGCCCGTAGCTACCTTGTTCATATTTGTAAACTGATATTTTTCCTGTCCCGTAAGTTCTAAAATTGATTCTGTAGATAAAATTAAGTTGGTGTCCTCAGAAAATTACACCATATTCCCATTTGTTACTTTTACGAAGAGATCGAACTGACAAAGATGGCCCAATACACTCCCTTGCGGTACCCCATTTTTACATAGCCCCTATCAGAATAGATTTTATTATTTTGTTCCACAAGAACTTTTCATTTGAATAACTGTAGGCATGTTGATGATTGAAACAAACATTCTGCAAAAATATCAGTGTAGAATTTAAATTGTGGTTAAAGAAGCCGTGATTGGTGAGATAATAATATTGTATTTTACATATTCCCAATGTAAGTAAATTTGCTTAGAAACATAGAATAATACATTAAAATCAAGAACATAAATATAAATTTGCCACAGATTTACTTTCCTTCTATTTTAGTAAGCTTAGTTATTCTTTGATTGAAAAAAGGGAAAAAAGACTCTTTACAAGTCTTGCATGTCTATAAATTGCTCCGAAACACTGTGAAGAATTTTTTTTTTAAATGAACATAATTTACTAACTGTAAAAAATTATTTTAAATAATTGTCAGAGCTTTAAATGTACATTCTAAATAAAAATACTTGCTTTATTCAGCAAGATGTCTTTAATTCAATGTTGGATAATCTCGAATTGGTGTTGTGGGATCATATTTCTTGTCCGTTTTCTGTTACAACACAGCTCTACAAAATCCTACATCCAGAACCAGAATATTAGTTTATTATTTTACCTTTTACTATCACTGCAAAAAACTAAATTATATATTAAGAAAATGCTACCATTAGCTAATGTCTACAAATGAAACATTAGTGTAATGTAATTTTCAAGAGCTTATTGAGAAAATAATTTGAGAACAACTAAGATAACCAGGCTGCTAGAATTGCAAACTTTGATAATATTTAAATTTGTCTAGTGGAGTGACCCAAAATGATTAAATAATAATTTACAGCCATAAAATTTTTCTGTATAAAAAGTTCATCTGTTGTAGAATTGTAAATAGTTTCAGAAAACTGGTGCAAATCCCACCCTATTTGTGGTTAGGTGAATGAGAGTAGCAGTTGGTTATTCAAGTTCTATTTTCAACAACTATATGCAGAGAGGAAGCTTCAATGATAGCTGGACGGAAGTTGATAAGCATTCCTCCTACGGCAATTTTGAAATGCAGCATCTAGTCAGTGTTTATTGTTCACAGCGATAATGTACACAAAGCTATGTAGGAAATTACTATTCTATACCAACTGGAAACCATACTACATAGAAATAATATTTTAAAAACGAAAGAGGTAAAGGTAACAAATCTAAAAACTTTATATTTAAGTAACTTACATGTTTCTTTCAAGACAGTTCTTATGTAACAATGTAATCAATACTGAGTCTGTGGTAAGCATTTAACTTTTGAAAAAAAATCACTACCCATTACTGCATATAATACAACATTAACAACAGTTACATTATTGTTTGTGTGGTTGGTAGCGAACAATTGCATGTAGTTCCGTGTATTTTCTTATTTGAATACAGCATTAGTGAACATCAAATGCAAACGACCTCTCTGTAATTAGTATACTTTAAAATATTTATTTAAGTTCTTACTGACATACATACTGACTGTATAATTTTATTTAATTAGCGGCAGCACAAAACGACAACCGAGTCGATTATCGTTGGCACATGTCGCTAATGCTTCCCGCTACTGAGATAGTTTAAAATTTCACCTACAGATGGCATCAGAGTTAGTTTTTCGCAGCTTCGCTTGGAAGTGAATTATGTCATTCAGTTTGTTTGCCCGTTGTGTAATGAATAAGGGTTTCTGATAAACACATTCAAAAGTATTAGAAGTGACTGTTTATGAATATAATTGCTAAATTTTGTGAAGTCATTAATAATGTAAGTTGTTTTGTTTTATGAACGCCAACCTGAGTATCTGGAAATAGAAAGAGCATTATTTCCCCTGTTTCACACATTAAGAAAATACGTTTTTTATTGTTTCTCTTTACGTGCGCCGTAGTCGTTCATTGCAGTACGCTGAACGGAACACGAATTCTTGAGTTACGTGTGTCGTGTGTGTTTTTAGTGGCGGTTTTAATTTAAAAGTTTGAATACACTGTGCATGCATTTACGAGATTCGTAACAGTAATAGCACCGTTAAGAGTAGATGGAGAGAAACCAGTTTTATAAGACGTTTACTCGCATGTATTTATAACTAAGATTACTGTGTATAGCACATATTTAACACACGTGCATTTAATGAGTACCTATTGTAGCAAAAATGTATCGGAGCAGTGTAACGTAAATGTAAACATCGTACAAGCCTATGTAAATAAAACACGTGGCACTGTTGATGTTTACATACAACGGAAAGATATAAACTGGCAGAAAATAGAAATTTATCAGGGCTTTTTTGAGTGCTCACTTTATTCCGAATCGCCTATAAATATGTTTCAATTTATATGATATTTACCAAACTATGAAATATTAGGTAATATGAATTCTGTAATTTGTTAAACATTTTATAGTAACATTTTCTGTAGTTTTCCTAACCAAATCATTCATGTTACAAGAGTGTAAAATTCAAGGTAGGCCTACAGGAAGAAAATTAAACTTCTTCACAGTAATTATTTGAAAAATACATACAAAATCAAATAAATATAACTATATTTATGTTCCTTAAAATAATTACAAGTGGCATTTAGGCTATAGTAAGTAACCTGCCAGAGTTAGGATAATATGGTCAGCTAATCACAACATTTTGTCAATCACCAAATTATGACTAAGTATCTGCCAGCTCGGCCCTCTAAGGAGCTAGGAGAACCATTCCTTAGCATTAGTCATCTTGTTCGTAACTTCCTAAAACTTTCTCTTTCTTACACTATGTGCCTACCTTCTTTCTAGAATCCATGTATCTTTTAGTTTGTTATTCCTATCTGTCAGATTCTTTGGCGTGAACTTGTGTAAGTTAAATTTCTGTCCACATGTAGCCTATTCCTTGTTGTTGTAAACGGATCAATGTTGATTTCCCCGAGATATTTCTGGGTGTCTACTAACTAACGTTAATTTCTTTTATCGGGTTCCATAGATGATGATTTTCTTTGTCAATTGAGAGTCATCAAATTGTGCTATAGGTTTGTAAAATTTCATCCGTCTTTTCCGTACAAGTGAGGTGAATCGTTCAGTCAGTGTGAGCTGGTGCTCTGTTTCGGTGTTTTCTCTTTTTTTTGTCCGGGGAGTTCAATATTCAGGTGCTGACGAATGGACTTTGTGTTTTTTTTTCTTCTCTGAGCCAGGGTCCGAAGTTTTTTCCTCTTCTGTATGGAGTGTTAAGCGAGGCTTGAGATCTTTCCTCTCCCCTTGGTTGTGGGTTTGGCTTTACTTTTTATAATTGCGGACGGGTTGTCCAGACGGCAGCTGGATTTCTCTGTCCACCTTCGGGTGACATTGGTCTGGAGCAGGGAAAAAGGAGGTTGGAACTGCGTAGAGGTACCAGCTGGCGTAGTAGGAGGGTTGAGTGCCAGGCAGCACTTGGTGTCTGCGACTTGGAGTGGCATGTTGTCTCTCGTGTCTCAAGAGGCAACGGACATAGGGAAGTCTTTTTGACATGGAAAGTGTGTAAAGTATTGCCTGGATAAATTGTTGTAAGTACGACAGTATCTGGTATCAGATATCATCTTAGATCTTGGGTCCAAATATTTTCCTCAGTATCTGCCATTCTACTTTCGCAATATCTTTGAAGTTGATGGTTAATGATGAAGTCTCAATCGCATAGCGTACTTCTGGGAGGATGCTAGTGTTGTAGTGAAAGAGCATGGCTTTAATGGAAAGTTATTTCTTGTTTTATATATTCTAGGTAGTCATATAGGCTTTACGTAATTTTTCTACATGGCTTTTATTAACTACTCTTTTGATACCAGTTTTCCCGATAATTTCATCAAGTACTTGGAGTGCTTAACCTGTTTGATGTTATTTTAATTACATAACACATAAATTTCATGCAGTTTCATACATCATTTTACCACAGTCTGTCCAGATTCATGTAATTATGGTTTAGGTTATCTCTACTATTTAAATTTTGTTTTCCATTCAGCATGTTTTGTCTGCTAACAGTATTTTACCATAATTTGAATGAGAAGCTACTCTCGTGACATATTGGATACTTGATAAATTTCCTCAACTTACTTTTTGTGCTACAGAATTCTGTTGCGAAATCTCAAGCAATGTTTAAGAACATAATTAAGTATAGTATTGAGTAGAGAATTAAGGATACTGTGTGCCGGGATTTGTAGGTTTCCTTTTGTACAATAAAATAAATAAAGTTTCCAACGTTAAAATTATTTATTACCCCTTCCATTTGTCGTTCTATACTCTGTAAATATCAAGAATCACTACCCATCATGTACTAGCCAAAATATTGACGTAAGAGGTAGGCTACAGCTAATAAATGAAAAATGTTTCTACAGATGTTCGAATTAGTCGTATGTAAAAAATGTTTTCTGATTAAGTTACGTTATTTTTAGGTTATTTCAGGTTAGGTTATTTTTAGGTTAGTTTGGGTTAGGTTAATTTAGGTTAGATTACATAAACTAATGTAAAAAATTGTTTAAGTAGGACTACATCAAATGTCTACAGAAACATTTTTCATCAACAAACTATACCTCTTAAGTCAATAGTTTGGCCCCGGTACAGGATGAGTAGTGAATCTTTATATTAAGCTACCTATTTTTTTTTTAGTTGCAAGCACGTATGTTTGGAAAAGTTTAGCTAACCAAACGGGCCAGACTACACATCACCAAAAGACAGCCATGCAAGAAAACTGGGTGGTTCGAAGATGTTAGAAGGGTCCAGATGGAGCACGTCACCGGGAATTGTAACCAAACAAACGCTTGACCTGGTTGGTACCAATATGGCCGACTAATTATAAAATTGAGGAAATTTTAGTTAGGAGGTGTGTACACAGGGCTTAAATATAGAGTTTTCAACCTAAAACGTCAATTAAAGAGCATAATACATTAATTTACCATAAAAAATACCAGTCTGATGTGAACTTTTGAGGTTAAATCAGTATGGCGGCTGGCAAATTTGGTATGTACCTCTCTCCCCCCCCCCTCTTGACAACACTCCCCTTGCCCACATTCAGGCCTAGTGCTACCCCCGTGGGGTGGTTACTCAAAACTTAAGTGGAATGCCATCAGCTTCTTTATGTATGCATGTTTGTATAAATGTGTTTGTACTTAAATAAATTATACATATATACATAAATTTATGCATACCGATGTAAGTTATATCTGTGTGTGTGTTTATTGAAAGCTTCTCAATTTTAATAATAGCAAAGTAACTTTCATAAATTCCAAAACAATAATATAGTACTATCTAGCGAACCATACAGACAAGCTATTTATTTTCAAAGAGATTTTTTTTTTTTTCAAAAATTACAACAATTGAACATAATATAATATGATAAATTTGCCAAAAACAAAACTGGAACCCAAACTTTTCTTACTGTGCTACTTCATTTCTTCACCACTCCTTGCATGACGTGCAAGTCTTATTATAAACTGAGATCATTAGACTATGCCAATAACACAAGCCAACAGGTGTGCTTACAAAAAAACCGTTATAGGCCTACGTGAAAAGAACATTTTTAACAATTACTTACCCCGTACTAGTGTGCCTGCCATAGTTATTTTTCTCGAGTTATAAATACCCAAGTAGTGCTAACAGTTAAAAATATGAATCGTTTCCGTTAACATTCTTTACGAATCTCTACTACTCCCTACTCACATTATGTACACAACACCTCCACACACATACCATCAGAAACACCATAGAGGAAGTAAAGTATTCAAGAGTGGACACGACCATGTTAACCAACGAGCCACTAAAAAGGGGAATCATTTACCAGCAACTTCGGGAACAAAAACTTTTAGTTTACAGGTTGGCAACAAAAATACGTAACGGTATCTAACCTCCTGTTCAAATTTTTTGGGAAAGTATAACATTTGTACGCCCGTTCTGCACGTGAATGAACAGAATCACAATTAATTGTAGAACAGGGGTACCTCTTGATCTTCCCAATTATATAAAATTCAACTAGAATTATTCCACAAACACAAAAACAATTTACGATTCATAGCCATCACGAGCAGTCCGAGCAGTCACGAGGTCGTGCGTCTCATGGTAGACAACTTAACCGAAAAGTTATTGCAATTGAAAATGTGTATTACTATAAATTAATAAAAATATTATATATATGCAATAAATTCTAGACACGCTAGTATCATAAACCACCATACATTCTCTTTATATCACACATAATGTTTATTTCGTAATATTGTCGGTGCATGGTGCCCTTCAAATTAGTGGCCCTAGCCGCCCTATTCTGTGTCCACCCCCGAGAAACACAAATGTGTGCGCTCATAGATATTCCAATGAGTATACAAACTCGAATGTAACGCTACTGCGCAATGATGTCACTCAGTACCCACACGAGTCTTTACAGTGTTTATTTATTTATAGTATAAAATTTGTACATAGAAAAGGTATTACAAAGGATAATTCTTGATCTCCTTTGAGCATTGCTCAAGTTTGAGATCTTTTGCAAAAACCTTACCTACATTATCGCTGGTGGTTAGAAAACATGACAATTTATGACGAGAATAACATATACAATGTGCTTACAACAAATACAATGATCTTATAACAAACACAATATTCATACAAGGACAAAAGATACAGAGTCTGAATTATGCGAAAAATATAATATACAATGTATAACATATGTTATAACATATTGTATAATTACCAGTATGGATTTAGGCCTAAGTCTAGTAGGTACTCTGGATGCAGGTATTGACATTGTTGACCTAATACAAAAAAAACTAGATAAAGGTGAAATTGCTGCTGGACTTTTCCTTGATTTAAAAAAAAGCATTTGATATGGTTGATCATATAATACTAATTGATAAACTTGAATCTCTAGGAATACGAGGCATTTCGCTGGATTGTTTTAGAAGTTATTTGACAGACCACTACCAATATGTATTTATTGATGGATGCTCAAGTAGTAAACTAAAAATCAGCTGTAGAGTTTCTCAATTATCTGTCCTTGGGCGCATAATTTTTCTCTTATATGTTAATGATATTGCCACCATACCACTACGCGGCAAACCTTTTTTATTTGCTGATGATACAAAAATTTACTACTCAGCTAAATCTCTAATACAAATATATCTAGATATACAACATGATCTGAAAATATTAGAAGAATGGCTGGCATTGAATAAGTTTTCGATAAGAGTTCAAAAAACTAACTAGGGCCTATATTATGTTTTATAAACCTGGTTTTCAATTTCCTGTTAATGACCTGGAAATCTTAGGCGCGTAATTATAAACGTCTTTCGAAGTACAACCAATCTCCCTCCACCCTAATCTGGGGTTTTGCACATTAGAGGGCGGGATTCATAGTCCTAACTTAAGCAAGAACTTCGTCAAGAAGTTCTTGTTTCTTAAGAAAGCGATTTTCCAACACCAGTTGCATAGTCGGTGTCCAGTGGATAGCTTCATGAAGTCGACTAGCTTGGATATGTGCTACTTCCGGCTTGACGAAGTAATTGCTTAAGTGGTCGAAGACACACGAACATACACGACTACAGGCGAGTTGGAAATAACTTTCGTGCTTTCTGCTTTGTTTCACTGGCAGTTCCATTACACGTTCGTCGCTTTCTATTTTTGATTAATTTTTAAGATGTCTGGGACATGTTCGCGGTATTACAAGCCTCTGGAGATAAAGGTATAGAAAATAAGCAATGAGTAACCGATTTAAACATATATATTTTTAGTAATGGTTGCAGCATCGAAATGAATATCAGTTATACTGTACATTTTTGCAGTAGTAAATTCTGAAATCATTTTTAGCTTTATTTTTGAAATGGTATAACTATTTTGATATTACAGTACTTTAGGTTAGTGACTTAATGGACTCTTATTGCTTGCAAAGACGAATATCCTTCTAATCTCGTGTTTTATTGCCCTTTTGGTTATCGGTAGAATATTTCAAAGTATTTTACAAATAAACAAATTGGTAGCTTGTTTGTACTGACTAGGAATTTGTGACGTCATACGAGAACGACTTGACCAAGAAGTTGCTTAAGTTACGACTATGAATCCCACCCATAGGGCGGGATTCATAGTCCCAACTTAAGCAAGAACTTCATCAAGACGGTCATGTTTCTTAAGAAAACGTTTTCCCAACTCCAGTTGCATAGTCGGTGTCCAGAGGATAGCTTCATGAAGTCGACGAGCTTGGATATGTGCTACTTCCGGCTTGACGAAGTAATTGCTTCAGTGGCCCGAAAACACACGAACATACACGACTACATGCGAGATGGAAATAACTTTCGTGCTTTCTGCTTTGTTTCACTGGTAGTTCCATTACACGTTGGTCGCTTTCTATTTTTGATTAATTTTTAAGATGTCTGGAACATGTTCGTGGTATTACACGCCTCTGGAGATAAAAGTATAGAAAATAAGCAAAGTGTAATCGATTTAAACATATATTTTTTAGTAATGGTTGCAGCATCGAAATAAATACCAGTTATACTGTACATTTTTTGCAGTAGTAAATACTGAAATCATTATTAGCTTTATGTTTGAAATGGTATAACTTTTTGATATCATAGTACTTTAGGTTAGCGACTTAATGGACTATTGTTGCTGAATGCAAAGACGAATATCTGTCTAACCTCGTGTTTGATTGCCAGTTTGGTTATCGGTAGAATATTTCAAAGTATTTTACAAATAAACAAATTGGTAGCTTGTTTGTACTGACTACGAATTTGTGACGTCATACGAGAGCGACTCGAACAAGACGTTCCTTAAGTTACGACTATGAATCCCACTTAATTACATCAACATAAAATCGCAAACTGTTTTGTTGCAATTTGTTTTCATAACTATACTCAACTGAAGTTGCATCGCCTATTCAAATAGCCACGGAATAACACTCCACCGTTAGCAAAAACTACCTATATTTACTTTGTTTGACGTCTTAAGTCGTCTCGCGAGTGAACTAGGCCAAGACAGTTTTGTTTGCAGACTTAAGAAGAACCTTGACGTCTATGCAACATGACCTTTCTTAAGCAGTGACTGTGCAACAGAAATATCTGCTCTCAAGCCACTAGAAAATAAAATTGTCTTCGTCGAGGCCATGTGCTTAAGAAAGGTCTTAAGAAACGTTTATGACATTGAATAGGCATTTGTGACGTCATACGAGAACGACTTGACCAAGAAGTTGCTTAAGCTAAGACTATGAATCTTACCCTATGGCCTCTTTCAGAGAGCGGCGGATAGCCGGCGAACAACCATTCGCCACCAAGTTTCCCCTTTTTGGGAGATTGCAGGTGAATGACGGCCAGACCTCATTCAGCGAATCACCAGCTGTTCTGTAGGGACCAGTTATGAAAAATGGCTAGGAATTTTAACGAATTCATGTGGCACATGGATGAAGTTTTCAACTATTATGAATAAATAGATGACCAAAGACATGCGCGACTACCCAAAATATGTATGAGGGACATGGAAGAACCCTTTTCTACTGCAGTTCATCTCTGCGCGAAACATCGCAAGCCTTACATTTTGCAGTGATTTTCTTCCACATTTCCTTTTGTTGTAGTTGGACACGGAGTCAGTTTCCTTATTTGTAGTTATGTTTTTGTATTTTTATCAGGTAAAAAAAAATTGCATTTTTCTTTAGGAGTGTATCGCACTGTCGAATTTTTACCTTCCATAGTCAAACTTTTCCGGGGCTTCCTTCAATCACTTCGAATATCTCACGTGTGTCCCACTACAAAGACAACATAATTGTTTACAGATAAGGAAAACAAAATCAAAACGATTTTATCTTTAAAGTTAGGTGTGTTCATAACAGTGGTCTTTAAGCACTTAAGTCTATGTTCGCTGCTAAAAATGAGGCTGTGTTGCCAAATTTTATGAAGGAGAACCATCCAACTCCCTTTCAGCCGGCGATCTCCTGGCGATCCATCGGCAGACAACTATAGAGTAGGAAGGGTGGAAGACCGCCAGCGAACTGCTGCGCGAATAAAGGCCAGGGGCTTGTCAGCAAGCCTTTGGAGGACATTTCTTAATACAGCCCTTAGGGCCGAATTTATAAACGATCTCCAGCGGTCAGCCGGCAAGCCACCAGCAGACATCCGGCCAGTGGACTGCCAGCGGTCATCCACCCTTTCCTCATTACCCACACAGCACAGGTTACCCTTGGGATATCCCGTTTTCATCTCTAATGTTCCACGGTTATCCCTGGGATTTATAGAACACAATGAGGATATTCTCAATATTCCGTATGTATTCCCGGGATAACTGGAACTTCTAAAGATAATTATCATTTTACAGTTTTCATTCCTGGGGTATTTGGGTGTAAAGGAAAATATTCTCTCAAAGTATGGAATACATTAGTAACATTCCGTATTCTTTACTTTTATAACTACTTTTAACCCTAACTTAATAAATCAAGTTCAAAACATGTTCGGTATAAATAGCCGCCACCCGCCATTGTGAAATGAACAAGAATCGCCTCTTGATTAGGGCTGTGCGACTTCCAAAATTTGATATCGACATTCGATATGAACCAGATGTCGATAAAAGTTCGCATGTCGATATCGACATCATGCCGATTTCGAAACCATGTCGATTTCGACACCATGTCGATTTCGACACCAAGTCGACTTCGACACTATGTCAATTTCGACACCGTGTCGATTTCGACATCGTGGCAATTTCGACGCTATTTTGATTATTTCCCAGCATGTCAAAAAAGTAAATATTGCCATACATTTTATTATATCTACAGCCCTGCCATGATGCTTCGTAAATTGATATTAGTACTTCGTATAGCGAACAAATCATCGAAGCTGGAATGTATGTGTTAAGAATGTTGCTCAGGAAAGCATTATGTTCATATTCAGTTTACCAAGCCTATAAAATGCTTGTTGATGAGCGACACTGCGAGGTGCAACCATTTGCTTTGCTGACATTAGAATAGTGTTTTATGCGACAGGATGTTCAGCTTTAATCGTCGTGTTGCACCTATTATGTTGTGGTAGTAGCCAAGAGACAATAACACATAATCTGGCAACTGTAAAGGGGGGAGTGGATTAATAATTTGACTGTATTTTTTGAATAATTTTGTTTGCATTAAATGATAACGATCTTATGTTTACATTCTTGTCTTCATATTGGCGGCTGGTGAAAGTATTTTTGTTACTATGCCATCCCAAAACACTTAATACATTTAAAAAAATCAATAAACCATTAATTGTAAAATAAATTCGTGTGCTGCATCACAGCCTTCATGCAAGTACAGGTCATTTTAAACTAGCCATACCCGTGTGTTTTTTACAGTGTATCATAGTAAACGTACAGTAAATACAAGTAAAATAACAAAACCACAGTAGATGTATTTTTTCACGCTGTTGTGTAAAATAACCCGTACTGTAAGGGTAAAAAAATTAGAATTATTTTGCTTTCGCGGTTGTGGCAAGAATGTTACCGGTAAATAAGTTTTATTTTTTAAATATCAGTTTAGCAATTTGTTTCGAGCGCATAAATTAGTTTAGTAAATTTTTATATTTCGACATGGTGTAAATTTTCAACTTTCATTTTAAACGACTGAAAAATTTTTTAGTCTCAGTGGATTCCAACACCTTCTGACTATCAGCTCAGCATTATAACCACAAGAATACATGTATTCGATACACATTTAAGCTTCAGCGGTATAATTTCATCGATAGAATACCTTAACAACTTATGTAATAGGATATTTCAGACTAATGGAAATATTTTGACGTACTGTACACCAATTACCAAGTTTTATTCCACTCTACGCATATATCTGCTGAATTATATTATACAAGTAAGCATAATATAGTACGTCATTGTATGCGACGATCTAGTTTTCAAAACCAAGTCGTACAGACAACCAAATGAAAAACAAATTTATGCACATAAAATATTTGGAATAGGTTTCTATGAAATAAAGGATAAACAAACTTCATTAATGAAGTGGCAGTTGTGACTACTTGAAAATATTATTCAAGAAATCAGCTAGGCCTACAACTAAATCACAAACCAATTTATGTTAAAAGTTTAATTTGCATATTAATATTTGCATAGACAATTCACAATGGAAGAGATTAATTATGCATTAATAATTGTGTTAGAGATTCTTAAACAAGAAACAAAATTTGAATTAGATAGAATTGGAAATATTTGCACTGCATATTAAATGACGCAGATGGATTGTTAAAAAAATTATAACATGCATAGCATAGTAACATTTTGACATTTAAGGCTGATTTATATAAACATGATGGCTGACAATGCACTTTTGTGTATAAATGCATACGTTTATGTTAAAGGGTTCATCCATATACCGTGGTTTACTAAAACCTACAATACAAGAATTAGTGTAATCGTTTTTAATTTCACTCGGTATACGTTTTTAAAAACTTTATGGACCAAACATGAAACTTCACTATTAATTTATACTTAAAAAACTATTTTTGTTTAAGTTATTTGTAAAAATTCATGACAGTCATTGTAAAATTGTACGTTGAAATACGTATTTTTGCAATGATAACGATGTGTTGATACAATGACAGTACAGTAATAAATCCAAAAATTACTAGTAATGTTACTAAATTTCTTTATATGTCCATTTGAAAGTGTAGTTTAACATAACATTTCTGGTAAATATGTGTGTACGCCTGTGTAGTTTAATCTCGGGTTTATAGTAATCTTTGGATTTCTAAATTCGGTATTTGTCAACGTGACTACATGTACAAATTTGTAAAATTATCAAACATTTGTACATGTAAATTTTCACTTTTTACAGCGTAGCATGTAACGCTTAATTGTAAGGCACCTTCCTACCAATGTTATAAATAAGTTTACTGTAAGCATTTAATTCCAAACTACTAAAAGCTGTTGCGTTTATCAATCGAAAGAAAATACACCATGAAACAGAAAACGTCTGAATGGTAGTTTCGTTATACCACATTTAATACAAACATAATAATACCCTAAAATGGCAAAACACACTTTTTTCTATCTACATTTCTCTGTAAATATTAGCATGTTATTTATTACTACGAAAAGCATTATTTTATTACCTGTATACATAAATTGAAGTTCCCATGCACTCATTCACTCACTAATCAACACACAGCCCTAACTACTAGACCAAAAAACATGAAATTTTGAGTGCTGTTTCCCCTTGCCTTGTAGGCACCCATTAATAAGGGATTTTTCGAAATTCGATAAGTAAAGTGGTGAAAAAGGGTGGGATCTGTTTTCAACGAATCCCAGATATCTCAATCTGAAGAGCTACCGTTACTTTATTTACTTCAAAATATTGTCCAAAGAAATTTTTATTGGAAGATTTTTCGATTTTTTTTTTTTTTTTTTGAAATTCGGAAACTAAGGGGTGAAAAAACATTAAATGTATTTTAATCAATCTTGGATTCCTCTTAAACCAGTTGAGATATCAAGGTGATTTACACTTCAAAATTATGCTTGTACAAATACCTGAAAACAATTTTCAGGCATTTAAGAAATTCAAACTCAAAAACTGTTTAAAAAATTAAAATATGCCATTAATCTTCCGTATCTCCTAAACCTGATCAGATATCGAGGTGAATTTCGCTTTAAAATAAAGCTTACTTAAATATTTAAATATTGATTCAAGATTTTTCGAAATTCTAATTTAAAAACCGTTTTAAAATAACACTTTGTTTCCCTTAAATGATCCGAGCCTCCTTAAGCAGTTATGTTTTAAAATGAAACTTACCTAAATATCTAAAAATCATAATCAGAATTTATTGGGTGCGAAAGAAGGAGGATGTTACTGAGCTCTCAAAGAGTCAAGTCAATATGACCTAGGAGAAATAATTCAACCACCACCTCGGAGTATTAACGTCGTATATGGTTAATTTCTTAAAGATTGTTAATTGGGTAGTTCACTAAACTCTTGTTGTAATTTGTAGTTTTTAATTAATGGTAAATGCTTCTTTTGCATAATTTTCAGTGCTAATTATTGTTCCATTGGTGATTTTAATGATTACATAATCATTGTTATCCCATGTATTTTATATGCATTTTGATTGAGAGTAAACAAATATTTAAAATCAACCATTTCATTTTTAACTAATAAGAGTTCCATCCCAAATGAGCTCAGAAACGTGTATTTTGATTTAATGCAACAATATGTTCCAGTTGCTCGCCATCACATACGTACCACGTGTATAATTTTGTTTAGAGAAACTGTTCCTATAGAATACATTGCGTGTGTTAGTTACCATGTACGGCGGTTCACTTTTCTTTTGCAGAAAGCTCGGCGGCGGTGTATCAGACGTCTCAAATATCATAAACATTTGGCCGGATGTGATACAGTCCAGGGGCAATGTAAATTAATTTTCTACTGATAAAACGAAGATTATTATGAAAGTGTTTCCCACTGGAATCACTTTTATCTGCGCATGTTTAGTGACATCTGACTAAAGCCAGCGCCGAAACTAGGCTCAAAATAGATCGAATAACAATTGAGGGGTTTATTGCAAAAACCGGATTAGTCCAAAAACCAATATTTTTATATTTGCATTTCATATTGTGCAGCATGGCGGTGTGCATCAGATGGTTGAGTATGTTTCTGCAAAAACAGGTTTCGTAACAGTGAAAACTGGGGGTTAATAAAGGGTGATTCTACAAGAACGGAACATGTCAATTGCAGTTCTGATAAAAACTAGCAATGTCCTGGACTAGTCCGCATTTTGTAAGAAAGCTGTGTCATTACAGTGCAATTCATAACCCAACAGAACAGTGTTATGTATGATTCAATTCATATTGAAAACTGCAATGTAGTTGCTCTGAAATTAATATTAGAATAATCTTGAGAGCACTACAATATGGCAAATATCGGAGTCCATTTATTTGTTTTCCATACAACAGCTGATTAATCTATGACTCACTCCATAGCACGGGTAGCTATACTACATACACTCCGTTGTAGTCTCGCGTGAAGATTGCTAGCATATCACATTATATTCTATGGAGGTGTATGCTTTGTAATGGGTAGCCCTCATGTTTTCTAATATCTATGATTGTGATTGATTTGTTTATTTAAGTGTTCGGTAACTATTACTTGTTCTTCTTTTCGTATTGTGAAATGTCACTTTAGACAGATGCTCCTTCTCAGTGGCCAAGAAAAAGAAAGGCAAAAGAAAGAGGATATAATACAAAATGCAAAAGTTAAAGGAGTAGAACACACAAACAATGTTGGCAAACTGGTTCGTAAACGATTGACTGGTGATGACTGCAGGTAAGGCACATTTCATTTAACTATCCAATGAGTTATTAGTAACATTTATTTACCTACTTATGCAACTAATGTAATGGTTTTATCGGAAGCATAATGTACTTAACCTTAATCTATATGTGAAATCTTTACAATATGTTTCGATGTAAACATGTTGTACACGAATATAATAGATGAGGTTTCATGGTACTGTTGAAGGTGTTCAAGATTTCATTGCTTTGAGAAGATTTCCGAGGCAGATAGAACACTTATACTGGAGGAGTTCAACAAAATGGAAGACAAGAATCAACAAGATTCACTTCTCTGTGGTTTGATTGCTCTCCATCGGATTGCTCGAAGGCGACCGAGAAATTCTAATGACGACAAGAAAGACCACGCAACAGCTTACACATACAAAGTTCGTATTTCAGGTAAAGATATTCCTGTTTGCCCAAAGCTTTCATAAGTAGACATGACATTAGCAAACACCGAGTCAATAGATTGCAAAAGAGTCTTGTCACGACTGGCCAATCTCCAAAAGACCAACGTGGACATCACAGCAACCGGCCAACTAAGATTCCAGATGCTGTGATTCACCTCATTGAATGTCATATCAACTCATTTCAGGCACGTAAATCACATTATTCATTGCGTAATAACCTAGAGCGGAGATATCTTCCTGAAAATCTGACAGTAGTTAAGATGCATGGACTGTTTCTTAACGAATATAATATTAATGTATCCTATAAATCCTATTGGTCTGTTTTTAAAACCTTTACAATCCATTTTGGCTTTCCTAGGTCAGATACATGTAATATTTGTGATTCTATGGAACAAAAATGAAAGCAGCTGACACATAGGAAGAAAGGCATACGCTAGAAATAGAGAAAACCTTACATCTAAAGAGAGCAGATGCCTACCGTGCTGAAAAAAAGAAATACACTTTGAGAGCGAAGCAAGGGAACATACATTTCTTGTCATTTGACTACATGCAGAATTTACCCCTCCCTCATCTAACAAGTAATGTTGTATTTTATAGTCGCCAACTATGGTACAACACTTTTGGAATACACAACCTTGCTGATGATTCAGCCACAATGTATCGTTACTGTGAACATGAGGGTAGGAAGGGACCAAACGAAATAACATCTATGCTTCTGGATTACATAAACCATGTCAGAGAGGATGATATAAAGGAACTTGTATTAACAAGTGACGGATGTCGGGGCCAAAACAAGAACCGGACAATGATGCAGTTTATATACTGCCTAGTCCATGTCCTCCATCTGTATGACAAAGTTACCTATATTTTTCCAGTAAGAGGTCACGCATACATGCCAAATGACAAAGATTTTTCTTTAATAGGCCTGAAGAAACAAATCACAACATGTGCAGAATTGCAAGTAGATTGGGATAACATAATCCATACTGCGAGGAAATATCCAACTCCGTTCTCTCTCCGTATAATGAGATATAATGACTTCAAAGATATGAAGGCAGCAACTGATCCATTTTTCCTGAAAACACCTAAGCCTCCATTGCGGCTCAAGGAATCACGAGTGGTACAGGTAGTAAAGGGGGAACAGACACTCAGGATCAAAAACACATTCTACGGACCATGGTCAACACACGTCGTACGATCTAGGGTATCACTTTCATCTTATTTGGTTATTTCTGAATCGTACCAATGCAACCCAGGAGTTAAGCCTGCTAAGGCGAAGGATCTCACCACATTAATGACGTACTTGCAAATCCCTGCCAATAAAGAGTTCTACGAGAATATTGTATCTCCAGGATCAAGAAATGACAGCAGCAACAACACATACGTAGACTTTGAAGTTGACGATGATGAAAATAGCAGCCGCTGTGATTAGTAATCTATTTCTCTTACTGCTGAAATATAAACAAAGTCAGTTCCATGATGTACGCAGCCCACAGCCCTTACTTAACTTGACCAATGTTGAATATATGTGGAGAAACGTTAAATAAAGGCATGTTTTGTTCATTTACATATTTTTCTGGTATAATATATAAAATGTTGTTTTATTTCATATTACATTTGTTATAAACGAAACAGACATTCTGCAAAAAGTGGATAAGTCCATGATATATTAATTAATTACTCAATATGTTATTAATATTTCCAGGTGTCATTGATAACCAAGGTAGTTTGGATATGTGCCTATATATTTTAATTAAAATCCTTGTGGTTTTCATTACAATTACGATGAGAATCAGTTTTTTTCGATTCCTGTAAAAAGTACTTTTTGGACTAATCCGGTTTTTGCAATCAACCCCTCAATTAGGGTGTCACACTTTAATTCCGTTTTGTTTTCACATATATATTCAATTAGAGTTGCGGCAAAGATGGTTTGGTCCGATTTTGTTCATCTAGGTTACTATAAAGTTTTATATTGCAACTAATAATTTTTGAAAACATAAAAAAAATTTTTTTCTTGCCTGTTACACACCTGTATAAAAAGGAAAGCTGCCCAAACGAGGAAAAAATAAAATACAACTGGATATTGCCGAGTTCCGCTTTGGAGGGGTTTTACTGCGTTAAGGACTGTGTCTTATTTTCTTTTTTGTTTGAAGAATTCCATAATGTACTTAATTTTAAAAGTGTGCGAAGCCACAGCAGGATATCTATAGTAGGGTATGCACAAGTTAGACACAGCTTCCCACTATTTCGTTTGGTTTACCAAAACACTTGAAATAAAATAATTGCAGACAACGCCACGACAGTGATCATCATAATATCATACACAGTTACATATTAGGTAATGTGTCTTGCTTCTTTTTCTGTTTTAAGAATAATATTAAGTTGTCAATTTAAGAAAAAATAGTAGCGGGCAAAGCCATTGCCGTGCAGCTGGTATGAACATCTACTAACTTTACCCATGACATGTAGGTATTTTACTGTTATACCAAATTTATGAGGGTAAATTTCATTTGTACTTGCAAACCTATTTTAAGCGTATAGTTCGAACTGCTTGATTTAAATTTTACAAGCAGTCATAAATCTTATGCAATTTATTAATTTACTGTTACAGGTCTAAGAGAAGGCAAAAACAAAAATACTGGTATTATAGTACACTTATAAAATTTACTCAAACTGAAAGAAACGGAGTCTCAAATTTTCACTTTCACTTCACATTACATTTTATAAGCTGAAAATGAAACATTACATGTGCACATTTAGCAGCCTTAAAATTAGCATTTAGCTCGCAGGTTTTCGTTCCTTTTCGCTTGAAACACTAACAAAATTAACTATTTTAGCTTGCTTACACCATGAATTAAAAAAAAATACATAGTTTCATGTTTATTCTTATAATATAAATAATCGATCAGAAAAGCTAAATAAAAAAACAATTTTTAATAACATATTTTCAGTTAAGTTGAAATACCTTATAGATAGACCAGGTTCTTGTGAAATGGTGAAATCTGTGTCCTCATTTTTACGATTACATGAAATTTGAAATAAACTAAGCCTTGATCGCCTCGTTCACTCGTTGAGCTGGTATATTGTTTATTTATTACTGTATTGTAGTTTTTACATTTGCCGATTTTAGGTGGTTGTAATTTACGAGTAATTATACTAGTATTGTTCTGATTCAGCTACTTTCTGTGGGCATTCAGTGGTATGTAATTACTAATGTGCAAATTGCGTTAACTTTTTTTTACCTTCGTGAAGGAATGCCTTAGTACTACAAAATGTTTGTGGCTGTATCTAAATTCTCTGCAGTAATCCCTTGCGGCCTTCATTTCACATATTTTCTCACGTTCCTATGAACCCTTCCAGGAAGTAAATTCTCACACCCTGGTACATAACCTAAATATGAGAGCTTCTCGCCCACTCTGAGGTAGCTCAGATTTCTTATATGCCATATACATGTTAGTACGATCCTGTTTTAAATTTAAAATTTTATGTATTACACGAAACAGGAATGTAACATTGTGTAATGTATAGTTCTTAATAAGTTTTATTGAAAACATATTTGTTATTCAAGAAACATTTAACAATGTATATTATTATTTTGATTGATAAATACTTTATTTAAATTTGGTCAGTGTTAGTAAAATGTCGTTTGTGAATGCTGTTAGATAGTCAAATTAGTTAATGTACTGAAGTAAATTTTAACTCAAATTTATGAAAGCAATAAATTTTTGCCAATAATAATATTATTGCAGTAGTAATATAATAAGAATTCCAGCCAACGACATATAATTGCAGTACAAACATTTAAAAAGTAATTGTGAAAGGGCAAAAAGGAGAGAGCTGAGTGAAAAATTGAGACACAACTTAAACCCTCAGTCATCCCTCACCGACTCAAAAGCCTCCCTATGTAAATCCATTGCTTTCACTGACCTCATCATAAACTTTCTGTTCTCCATACCATCTTAATTTTGTTACTATTATTTGCTCTCCCACCCTGTCCAAACCACCTCTCCATTCACTGCTATATATACATCCTGGCAAGTCTTTACACTCTTTTCATATCTTTCAAAGAGCCATAGAGTGAGGTGGTGCAATAGTTAGCATCTTGGACTCTAATTCGGGAGGACTTGGGTTCGATCCCCAGTTCCGTCAATCCTGATTTAAGTTTTGATTTTTTTTTTAAATTGCTCCAGGCGAATGCCGGGATAGAGTCCTTACAATAAAAGCAATTGTCACTTCCTTCCTAGTATTTTTAAACCCGTTGAGTTCTGTGCATAATGACTATAATGACCTAGGCTGTCAACAAGACGTAAAGCCCCGCTTCCTCCTCCTCCTTCCAGAGAGCCTCACCTCATTTCCTTGATCACTGATACCTTGTTTACTTAAACCTTACCAAATTGACATTTCTTTTTCCAACCAACCATCAGCTGCCATACTGTAGTTCTTGCACCTCCAATCTTCAGTGTGGACCCCACTCATCTGCTACGTACGTTGTTTCTCCTCACTGTTGGTTTCTTAGTTTACCCTTATTTTGCATTCCTTGAGCCTTCCTTCCCTTATTTTAAAATAATGTGAAAATCTTATAAATCTACTTTTTACAATTTAGTCCTACTTTCTGGGCTCTAAAAGTTATTGGAAGCCCTGTCAGTGTAAAACATTTAGGAAAGTCACTAAACCTGCATCATTCGTGAAGAGGAGATATGTTTACGACACCAAAGCTGAACAAAAAATATGTAAATATGAAGTTATAGTAGGGACTCAGTAATTGTATTGTGTGTAGCATTTACTCATAAATATGACTAATAATTTTCCTGAAATTGAGCTTGTATCCTTAACAGTTTTGTTATGTTAAACTATTATTCCTCTAAAGGGGGAAAACATCCTGGTTGTGTAATTACTGATATTTTTATATTATTGTTTATTATTTTATGACTTGTAATGTAATTAGCTTATTTAATTGTAACAATTGTTATTTTCAGGAAACAAAAAATGGAGCCGAAATAACTGGTGAAGAATAGCAGAATGTTTCCATAAATATAATCTATGCTAATATAAGATGATTTTGAATTGTAACTATAACTGTACAATTAAAAAAAAAATACATTTCCAATGGTTGATAAAATGTGTTATATTTTTTCACAAAATACTATAATCCCTGGCAAAGTTTTGAACCTTAAATGTCATTCTAAAATTGATAGGGCCCAGAACAGCCTAAGATTGACGTGCAGAAAATAAAGCTAAATCCAAAAAGTTATGTGTATGTGTGAAGCCAATCTGGACTATTGCTGAGGTCATGACAATTTTAAAGTGGAAATAATTTTGACTAGAATTTAAAAAAAATCAGTGCATATTTATTAAATAAACATTTGTAACATCACTATAATTTTTGTATTGTAAAGGGGGTGGTTCACAGTAAACTTAATAATTAATTTTTTTTATTTGTATTAGATATGGTATGATTTGTAGAACTTCATTGTGACTACCTTTTGCAGAAATGACAATTTTTTAGCTTTTCATAGTTTTAGTATAACTGCATTAAAACCCCAATTCGCACAAAATGGTTTTATGTATTAATGAAAAATAAATTGACTCTCGCAGTAATGAAAAAAATTACACTAAAGAACAATGTCATGAGATACGGCATCTATTAAAAAACTTAGTACATTTTTTTTTTGTATTTTAAAACATTGTACATTTAAAATAAAAACTTGTCCATTTTCTTTTAATTTTTAAAAATACAAAAAAATTTCTGTGCAGGTTGTTAACTAAACGTCGCAGCCCATAACACTGTTTTCCAATGTGAATTAGTTTATTAGTACAAGTCAGTTGATTTTATTGTAATGTATAAAACTATTTTGCGCAAGTTGGGGCCTTTTCATACCATTTTACAAAAACTATGGGAGTGAAGAAATTGTCATAATTTTTTTAATCCATGTAAATTGAACATGAACCGTCAACTTAATAATTCAATATTGTTGCTGTCATGTATCTTAAAAATAACAGAATTGGTTAGATCATATTGTTTATTTTTTTTAATATAGTTCAACTTTATATTGAAAATGAAAAATTGAATGGCCTGGATTATAGTTAATTGTAACTTATACCTTCTGCAGCCACAACACACAATCAATTCAGCTTAAATTAATAAAAATGTAGAAGGTAATGTTTAATTACAGGCCACCAATATGTGTGTGCAACATTTCGATTGTAGCATGCAGTGTGCTTTGTATCTGTGCTTAAATAATGGAAGATACAGATTCATTTCAACTGGAAAACTGAAACTACCACTCCAATGATATGAAAATAATCTAACGTGTGTTTAAAAATGTTTCATTTCAAATGCCTTACTGCAGCTGTAGTGGTTAATGCTTGCCTTACACCAAAGTGATCCAAGTTCAATTCCCACCCAGGTCATCTGGATTTTAACATTTGAGGATTGAGGTAGCATGATGCTGTAGGTCAGCAGGTGTTCCAGAATGTACAGTTTCGCTCGCCCTCCATTCCATTTTCATGAAGTTATGTCACCCCTAATCAGTTTTCAAGAATTATTAGGGCGCGGTCTACCACTATTTTCATCACCATTTTTTTATTTTTATTTGTACCAGATATTTTTTTCTTATTTTAGACACTAAATGTGACTAAATTTGGCTCTTATGAAATTTTTTTATCTCTCATAGTTATGGCGACAATTCCGGCGAGTTTATGTGGCACATCGAAACATTTCTTAAATTTTATGATTAAAGTGGAGAGGAAAGAGCAACGAATTTACCATAAATATAAATAATAAACTTGGCAAAGCGGTTAAATTTGTATTACAAGTGAAATTATTAAATTCTGCATTTTGGCATTGTTTGTAAACCACAAATCGAATGTACACCTGTGTTATTGATATTTTTTATTGCTGTACGTCTGCTTGTGTTGTTCTTAAATTTTATTTTTTCATGTATGGTTACTTTGAAGTAAATACGATTTTGAGATTTGTCCAGGAATCCTTATTAACATGTTTATTACCTAATAAACGAGAAGAAAACATCACTTTTTGTACTACCTACTGTGCATCAACCGACAGTAATTTATGAGCATTTTTACTGCATACATGAATGAAAAATTCTGAAATAATGAAACTTACATTGGTGTGAATGTAGGCATTTGTATGCTGGAAAATCTACCAGTAATGATTTGACACCTTAGGCCTATATTCTTTAACTAGGCTGCATTAATTTAATCAATTTTCATACACGAACTTGCTCAGAGGAGTTCGATTATTTGAATCACGTGCCTTGTAAATGTAGATTAAGGCAGTTTCTAAGAAGTGTCTTAAAGGATCTTTCATGGCCTGACATCCTTTAAAATATAATCAGAAGGTGACCACTGTTTTGTGTTTGTGTTTAGTACATACTAGGGATTCAGGTTGTGCCCATCATACTTTTGGGTCAAGGATATGGAGCTGGAGAAGGTACAGAGAAGGGTAGTGAGGTGGGTGATGAATAAATGGAAAAGGCTGGTGAGGAGGAAAGGAACTTTAGGCCTAGCGTGATGATAATGGAATTGGGATGGAAACCATTGAGGGACAGAAGGAGAGTGGAAAGGCAGGTCAGGTTGTATATAGTGATGAATGGGGAGAGAGTTGGTAAATATTTGGCCTGCAAATTAACTAAGGGAATGTTTTAAGGTAAAAGTAGCAACTGTGAAAAAATTCTGAGAGTATGAAGGAGAACGGAGAGTGGTAGACAGCGATGCTGGTGAGGGAGTGAAAAGCACTGTGAATGCACATTCTCAATTGAGCTAACGCCCAGTGAAGAGCAACTCCTCCCCATCCCCATAGTGCCAATACTCCAGTCCCTTCATAAACCTTGCAACCACCCTCATAGACACCAACTCCCCTACCAGCACACAGACAACCTGAGGACGTCCGTAGGATGTGGGAAATGTCGTCCCTAGGATGTCCTAGGGAAGTTCATTTCAAGTCCTTTTTATGTAGGAAAAGTTCATGGAAAAGTACTATCTACTGACATCCCTAGGATGTCTGGCATACACATCCCTGGGACATCCCTAGGAGCTCCCGGGGATCTGTATTAAATACGTCTCTGGGACATCCCTAGGAGCTCGCTGGGATCTGTATTAAACACATCCCTGGGACATCCCTAGGAGCTCCCTAGGACCTGTATTAAACACATCCCTTGGACATCCCTAGGAGCTCCCTGGGACCTGTATTAAACACGTCCCTGGGACATCCCCAGGAGCTCTCAGGGACCTGTATTAAATGCATCCCTGGGACTTCCCTAGCAGGCAGCAAAAGTAAAAGTTTAGTATTCAACACAAAAGAAAACAAATGTATTTGTTTTGGTGATGTGTAAACTTAGTATTTAACACACAGTCAAATACACATAATTGTTAATGTAGCCTCTTAAAATCTTTTGAATAAACAATTCGTCTGTAATAACATATTTTTTAATGCTTCAACTTCCAAAAGTCTACTAAAAATAATAAAATATGTGTGTCGAAATTAAGGCATATGTAAATGTTATGAATTATCTACTAAATTAATTGCAAAAAAACCTAATGTATAATTAAATAATATCGAGAGCTACCTAGTGGTTATGTTAGGAACTTGCCTAGAAATCCACTACATCCATGGGAGCTCCTGCTCGGATATCCCAGAGAGCACCTGCTCGGACATCCGAAGGAGTGTCTGCTCGGACATCCCAGGGAGCTCCTGCTCGGACATCCCAGAGAGCTCCTGCTCGGACATCCCAGGGAGTTCCTCAGAGGAGCTCTGTGGGAGCTCCCTGTAAGGACATCCCTGGGAACTCCCCAGATGAGGAATTTAGGATGACCCAAATTCGTCTTCCAAGGAGCTTCCTGGGATGTGATGTACTTTTCGAGGAGGTACTTGGGACGTCCTAGGGACATGGTTTTTCAGAGCTCTCGGACAACCGAAATATCCATCCCTAGGATATCCCGAGGATCACATGAACCTGGATATCCTCAAAGGATGTCCCTAGGACATCCTGGGGACTTGCTGTGCTGGTAGGGTCTTTCCACAGTGCATTACACTCCCTCACTGTCCTCACCAGCTTTGACTGTGTACCCCTCTCCATTCTCCTCCATACCCGCTAGATCTTCTCAGAGTTGTTTCCTTTTCCCTAAAATTATGTGCTAAAGATATTGTCACTAAGCTATTTCTATTTAGGGCCTAATACCATGGAAGGAATAGAATGTTTAAAAGGCTTCTCAAAACAAAAACACGACAGTAGTATGATTTGGCCGGTTCTGGCACATGGAGCCGGTGTGAGGCACCCGACCAAGTGAGGCACCACCCGCCATTTTGTGATGTCATGGCCCCAGCCGCCATGTTGTATGACCTTGACCTTTAACAGTGACCTTGACCTTGAGTGTCATATTACCAAAATTTTCCAAAATTTCAAAAAAACTTAAAAATTTTCAAAAAATTTAAAATTTTCAAAAAAAATTTCAAAATTCCGAAAAAAATTTTACCTCAATCTTGTTTCCGGACGCCATCTTGTTTCTGGCCGCCATCTTGGTGTTTCTTCCAAAAAATGTTCGATTTCGCATTCCATTTAATTTTTTTAATAAATAAACTTTTAATAAAATTCTTTTTAATAAAAAACTTTTTAGTAAAAACTTTTTTATAAAAATTTTTAGTAAAAACTTTTTTATAAAAAACTTTTTTATAAAAAACTATTTAATAAAAAACTTTTATATAAAAATTATTTAATTAAATAAACTACCGACATGTCTTACCTGGACGAGCTCCATCGACACACTGATGCCCCCCACCACTTTTTACATGTATATATTAACTTATCCCCCTCCCCCCTCCCTTCCCAACCCGAAAGCATTTTAATTGGCTGTTAGTCACGTAATGAATTTCCCCCCTCCTTCCCCTTACTTTCCTTTCTCACTGACGTTCGTGTTATAACCCGCTCAAACTACTACCCCCCCTCCACCACCCTATCACAACTTTACCACCACTTTCTTACAAAGCGACTAAACATTATTTCCTTTGTAATTCTCACTACACAGCATGCCACCAGTGTCTTCACACAGCAGCTAGATGACCGTAAGTAGTAACAACCATCGATTTAGACTACATATTGATCATCAATTTTAAAATTATAGTTTTTTTAACATTGTAACTATAATTTCAAAAACTTTATTTGAATACCATTAATGAATACTACTTAAACATGACTTATTTCTTTGCTATCCGATCAATTCCCAATAAAATCAATCAATTATTAAAAAAACTTGTTGGTAAATACTTTCTTTATAACTACACTGACATTGTTTCCTACGGAACTTCATCGTCTACACTCACACTCCTACCAAATTAGCTATATTTATTTAAATTTCAGATAAAATCAATCATTCGTTTTGAAAACAACATATTTTTCAGGACAGTTACATATGCAAACTCTTCGCCTACTTTCAAACATGGTGTACACCACCCCATCGAAGAAACAGTCGTACAATTTCATATTCTTACTATTTATGCTAAACACACCACCCCTACGCCCTCGCACCTACCATCGAATACCCCCTCACAACTCTACCTTCACTCTCCAACAGTCCTGTCAGAACCTGTCCGAACCAATCATTACACTCTTCTGCAGTACATATACGCATGTATGACATTGTCTCTGCTTAGCGAGCAGTTTCATATAGCCTACACGACATCACGCAGCTATGCATATACCATCATAAAATCTCATATCACTGGCCTTCTTCTTTACCAGAACAGCTACTCCAGTTTCATATATTACTATTTTTATTATATCTTTTTCTTTTTACACGAAAAAAGTATTTAAATCGTAACATTTATTCTCGTCAAACAACCACGTTAATTAAAAAACTCTTTCTCCCCCAGTTATTTCATTTTATTTACATATAATATATAATCAACTACTTGTAAAACAAACACCGCATACCTTGAAAATATAGTTAGACTTCACCTTAAAACTATCTCAGTCTTGTCCATATATTACCCGATAAGCCACAATAAAACCTTAGTTTAGTGTTCGCATCAACTTCATGTCGTCACAATGCAAAACTAAGGCCTCGTAACAGAAGCTTCATCCATGCTTCGTTGATCCAGTCACATATATTACCAGTTTTGACTAGGAAGTCCCATGCGCCGTCATAGCCATTATCATGTAGGTAGTTATCACCGGTGAAGATATCGCCAACAGAGGTAAAGCTACTGCAGTGCTAGTCGAAGTTGTTCAACACGAGCTCACATCACGTCATAACTTATTCACTGATGTAGATAAAATTCTGCTTCACTGCTACAATTCCCACTAGTTACAGGAAATATCGAACACATACTGTTCTATTTTTTTTTCCGAAGTGAGTTGTGGTCATAGGTAAGTTACAATGCATATAACCTGACACAAACATCTCTTATTCATTCAATTTAATAAATATCATTAGAGGTACGTAAATTTCGCAGATACATTCCAGGTCAGGCTGAACGCCAATTATGTATACTTCATTGTCGTGTCTGTGACTTGTTGGCAGCTGTTACGAAACGCGTTTGACTACTACAAGCCAGTAGTAAATAAAGAAATAATGCTAAGTGCTATCGCTTGCTACCTGCTTGTACGGTTATAAGCCAATAGATAATCGATTGTGACCAATGGGTGTATAGGACTGACAAGTCTAGGCTGCTGCCAGATGAATCCACGAAATTGACGTACCTCTAAATATCATACAGTGGTACGTGCTTCGTCGTGTTCGCTTTCCTACAATGTGTGTCTTAATACAGTACCGGTTTAGTGTAATAGCACTCCAACCATACATTTTATTACTTAACTCAGTGATTTTCCAACTCTTCTCAAGATTATCGAACCGAATTTTCTTTCATACTATGATGTAATATACGTCAGTCCTTGCTAATTTCATTTCAATATATGTCTTCAGACTACCTCAGAAAGCCAAACACATCAGCATAGTTACATTTTTATTATAAATATCTGTACAACTGAAGATGCTTTAGCTTCTCAACTTTCAACATGTTCGTCGTAATCATCTCGTCATATTCTCTGATAGACGTATTAATACACCTGAACTCGCGCCCGCACTTCTAACGCCCATAGTTTAAAATAAACCAAACTGTCATTATTCATACATGTTTTTCGTCTCATACCACCTACCCTACCATGTCAACATGTACTGTAAATCATGTCACAGAATCAACAAGGGTATCTTGAAGTCATTGACAAATATTCCGGGATGTTCACATATGAAACAGAAGTTAATGATGGCTTCACCATTAACACATCATTCGTAGTTGGTTCAATTTTCTCCTAAGTTCATTCCATTGTCGAACCTTGTTGCTTTCCAGGGAGAATAACATGACATGTACTTATATGCTATATGTGCATACAGTCTACAGCTCTAACATCAATATATTGTACGACACTAGTATGTATTACATTTACTTATTCCTAGTTTCCATACATACAGCGGATCCACACGCAAATGTCTTGTATCACTGGTGTCTAGAAGGTGTTGACGTCGATTCTCACAAAGTTAAACACGTAACGGTTACAATTTCCTTAAATGATGACGTATAGCTACAGAGAAGAGACCTTATCAACTACTAACCCGTATACCGTTTCTAGTTGTTGCTTTGTCCAATCCAGATATCCTAGTTTTCTCACTGGTACATACTATGAATAATACTTTAATATCATCCAGCGTCACGCACACATACTGATATTTTTTCCGTTAATACATGCTTGCGGTAAGAACACACACGGGTTTTTTCCGTCTTCAGTGGAGGTAATGTTACCTCTTCACTATTGAAATATTACCTCTCCCAGACTGCTGATATTCGTATACTTACTGCAGTTATTAATATAAGTTTTATCCTTTTATCTTATATCCAGTCTTGCAAACATGTTTGTTACCGAATTTCATGTTTTAATTTAAAGGGCATTCATAAATACATTTCACATTTCTTTGCTAGCACAAAAATATCGTTCTATAGATAAAGGAAAGCTACCCTTTGTAGTTCGAGTCTTGACTCTGTATTTTGTCTCGTAATGCTAACCAAGATACAAAAATTTTTTTCTCGCCTTAAATTACGTCTATGTTTTACTTTCTGAAAATACATCTCGCCTCTTACCGAAGGACATATCTGTAGAAGGTTACGGTACAGCCAGTAGCATGTATCATTCTTCGTAGGGTAAGGTTCCAGTAGTTAAGAGTTATTATCATTCAAGATGGAAGATCTCGTCCAGTACAGTCAATCATTTTTCGCCATCAACAGACATCGTACACGATGCGTAACGTGTATGTAAAATACATTATACTAATAAGCGAGAGTAAAAATGATTTTGTGTAAAGCTACAGGCCTTTTCTTCATTCGCTTTTGTACGTAGTATGTAAATTTGAAACCAAATACATTATTTCACATATTTAAGAGTTTCTTCCATATGTATTTCAGTTCTAATACGTCTTTATTTCCTTCCATGTTCCTATCTCACAGTCAGACTAAAACCTAATCATTCTTCCAGCGCTAAAGAATTTAATGTTGGTCGCTAACTAAATTCTCTCTCTCGCCCTAACCATTCTTAACGATTCCATACGTAAAAATTATATAAACCTACTTGCATTAACCAACAATGTATTACTAATATACAGAACATATATTTCTTCTTTGCTCCTCTTAAATATACTCGACCCCTTCTTTCTACCCTACATATCGTAGTCAGGCAAAAACATAACTTTCATGGAACTAATTACAGTACAACAAAAAACGTATTTAAACATAACTATGATTAATTTTTACCTTGCACATTAATATCAGAGACCGCCGTACTTATATCCACCATGAATTACAAAAGTGCTTCCAAAATGCGATTTTTTTAATGTAATTTAATTCGTCAAGGTTATCAATTGCGAAAAAATAATATTTTTAAAAGATACTAACACATATATTTGATTATTTTCAATAACATCATATTTTTTTTAAAATTAAATCAGATGGAGCAAATTAAAATACATTAATTTTATTCGCGTGGAGACTGCTGGAAGCATGTGTGCTAGAGAGACAGAGAGAGTGAGAGAGAGAGAGAGAAAGACAGAGACAGAGACTGATCACACTACACCTACGGCCGGTAAGGTGTCAGGTAGGCTTAGGAAGGGAGGGGGGCCGGCGCGGCATGCACATATCAACACACTCACAGAGCTACTTGCCAGCCAGTTAAATATCTGTAGTGGAGAATAATAAAATATATAACTTTGTGACTTTACAAGTCTATATTTTGCAAACGGTTGCTTCGAATTGAAAAATACAAACACTGTAGAAATTCTTTTTAAATTCTGAACAAGTAGCGTACATTTTTTTTCTGATGCGTCCATGGAGGTTCGAACCAATATCCCTCTTGGTAAAATTCGTGTTTAATATAGTGTAAAAATTTAAGCTTAACATGACTCATGGTCGGGCACATTCATGGTCGGGCACATACGATAAACTAATCAAAGCTTTCTGACCTGTCCCATATGTTGGACTCAGAATTTTGCTAACACTAGTAGGCTAATCCAATCTTGTCTTTCTAGCGAACTTGTCTTCAAATTCAACAAAAGTCTTGTATGTGTTAAGAAGATTGTCACACACATAGACCACTAATATGAAACAGTTATATTTCATACAACAAAAGGCATTTTCCTCCTGCGAAGTCTTTTCTTATTCTCAAGTTCATCACTTTTTGTTTTTTAACTTACCTTCTACTGTATAAATATAATTGTAATTCTTAATTAATTTTATTACCTACATATTCACCTTAACTCTTGTTTCGTTTTTGGACATGGCTAACAATAAAAAAAATACGAAAAGTTAAAGAACACATCTATAATTAAGTTTCTGCTCGAATCATGTCGAACTATCATACCTTCCATGCAGTTATCAGTACACATAGCCACAACACTTATCTTTAGCTTCGTCTTCAATCTTTCATGTAACCATCTAGACCTATCAGTCAAATATTACTTACTATCTATCTATCATACTGTTAAGCGCTACCTAACACCATAACCAAGTGACACTTGTAATATTCGTTTACCTACTAAATTATCAAGATAGGTTATAGCTACAATCAGCTTACCATTTTAGGTTTGTATGCATCAAAACATCCATACGTCTTTAAGTAGTTTATCATCCATACATATCATGCACTTCAATATTATATCAGCATTCATTAACTAACCGAGGCGGGTCACATAGTAAACTATTCATTACTTTACGTTAAGTAAATATCATCACAAATTTACAATAAAAAAATTCGACAGTGCGATACACTCCTAAAGAAAAAGCAATTTTTTTTACCTGATAAAAATACAAGAACATAACTACAAATAAGAAAACTGACTCCGTGTCCAATTACAACAAAAGGAAATGTGGAAGAAAATCACTGCAGAATATAATGCTTGCGATGTATCGCGCAGAGATGAACTGCAGTTGAAAAGGGATCTTCCATGTCCCTAATATATATTTTGGGTAGTCGCGCATGTCGTTGGTCATCTATTTATTCATAATAGTTGACAACTTCATCAATGTGCCACATGAATTCGTTAAAATCCCTCGCCATTTTTCATAACTGGTATCTAGAGAACAGCTGGTGATTCGCTGAATGAGGTCTGGCCGTCATTCACCTGCAATCTCCCAAAAAGTGGAAATTTGGTGGCGAATGGTTGTTCGCCGACTATTCGCCGCTCTCTGAAAGAGGTCTATAATGTGCAAAACACCAGATTTGGGTGGAGGGAGATTGGTTGTACTTCGAAAGATGTTTATAATTACGGGTCTTAATTACTTCAATATCGAACATGTTAGCTACGGGACGTACATTTACATTTACGGTGTAGTTTAAATGACACCGATAGATGGTACTAACGATTAAATTAAATCGCACGCCAGTACTAAATAATATCTTTCATAATTTATAAATGAAATAAATTGTAAAGGCTAAACAAATTTAAATTACTTAAATTAAATGTTGTATCTGTAAAAAGTATTTTATAATGCATGCTCTACAATGTTACTATTATGGTTTCAATTTGAAATGTCGGAATTTTGCATTCATGTCAGACGTATTTCGATCAATTATTTTACATAATAAAATAATCTTTGTTCTATGCGTAATAAACTTTAGAACTTAAATTATGCAGTTTGTTAGGTGCAAATAGTTATTTAAATACTAGATAGCAGTTTTCATTGTTCTTTTTTTTTTTTTAACTATTTGGTTAAAGAATATATATTTTTGAGTTACATAATTTAAATTTTTCAATGATTTGTTTCAATCTGTTCATTTGAAATATACGTTGTGTTGCCACACACAATTAGTTAAACTGCAAAAAAAATAATAATTGCCGCAAGTACGATAGATGTTAATGAATACCATAGGCGAAAGATATTAATTTCTTAGTCAATTTATGTACAAATTTAAAATGAAAAATTTTTATATTATTATCTAGCCCCCCAAGTTTAAGAATAAAGGTTTATTACAGGCCTCAGCATTGCATTATTTTCGGTAAACATTAGTAACCTTCGATTTAACATTAATCTAACCTCAATATGCCTCTGAAGTGGCAAAATGCTCGCTGCATTTTATACCTTTTCGCCGAATAAGAGGCTATCGGCTGGTCTGAGCACCAAATAGTTTATTCAGTGAATAGGCACCCGAATAGCAATAATCAGGAGTCGTAATACGCTGTTAGTCGCTATCCAGAGAATAAATTTTATTCAGGGCTTTATTCGGAGGTGGTAATACAGGCCCTCAGTCAGACAATACACACAAAACTCCATTGGAACCTACTATTAAAACTCATGTAAAAGTCAATGAAATATACTTCAAACCAAATCATTCTCCATGTAACATTTGATCATTTATTTCCGAAGTCACATAATTACTATGAATGCATCCAATTTTTGTACCTGAATTCCTATCATGACTAGACAAGTGCACTTAATATGCATTACTTGGTTTTTATAAATAACAGTCATATTCATTTTTCTATAATACTGAACATTCCATGACTTAGAATCATCACACTGACCAAAATCTGATGCTGTCAAGGTACTCAGTCGTAACCTAACGAACATATAATATATTCTGAAGGTCCGATCAGTTACTTATGTCAGTTAAGGTACTCAAATAAATTTTCTCGTACACATCAACATTATCTCCTATTGCTACAATCCTGAAAGAAACTATCATTCTTAAATACTCGGATAATATTGAATTTTTCGGTTTACATTATAAAAGAAATAAATGTTATTTATTAAATCTAAAAATTTTTTCGTAAATATACTAGTATATACAGCATACTTTACCTAGATGCACAATACAGAGATAATATTTTCCAACAATAATACATTTTGACCTATATCAGCACGATCATACAGACTTTTATTATACTCACACACAAACTCACGTGCAGAGCGAGTTCATACACAAATATAACCTCACACGTGTACTTACCCAGCAGAGCAAGTTCATACTCGATCATATCTACACACACACTACGCTTCAACAGAGCAAGTTATCACATGATCATGCACATTCACACACACACACTCAAATCAGCATATGTTCGTACTTGACATCAACTCTATGCGCGCACCCAGCTCATGTTATAAGTAATAAATAAATACAATTCCAGCAAATGCCACTGTCACTATCTAATTCCAATTATTATTACAGGCATGCTGTTCTACTAAACCTCACTGAATGTACACATTTCCAATCAAAAAAAGTTAATTCCAACCCGTTATACCATAATATCTCTTTACCTTATTCCATTGACAGCTACCATACAATTCAGTTAGTGATATATCTTAATACTTCATAAAAACTCTCACTCATATTGCACCGTACGTACAGCGTTCCAGTCCACGCAACACTTGTGATTTTCAGAAAATTCTTTACTAAATTCAATCGTCGTTACAGAATAGGCATAAACCAAGCTCAAATATTTTTGAGATTTTAACTTACAACAAGACTTCATATGTCTATTTGAGTCGTTACTTTCGAGAGCAAGCCTGTAGCTTCCTAAAGAACTACATCTTGTGTGGCGATATTCTTAAGAGTGAGCCATTTTCCTGAAACCAATCAGTAAACTTCTCACTCAAAAGAAAAAACACAAAGATCAAAAGCTCATCTGCCAAAATTTTTTTTGAAAATGTACAGATAAGCGATTCTGAGGTTGCGACCATAGAACTTACATGAACGGAAAAGCGTATTGTTAATTTATATAATTTATTATATTAATTTCCCTTTTTTTCTTTCAGTTTTTAACAAAACAATGGTTTGATCAAGATTTACAACAGACTGTCTTCATACTAGTTTCACACTCAATTTTATACAATTTAAATTCGCACAATTGTAATTTCCTCCACAAGAAAAATATGTACATATACATAGGGCTACTCAACCGCCCACAACATTATACAACTGACTAACACACACCCAAGATATTAACAGACCTCGGTCGATTGAATTAAATAACCATTTACGTAGACATTTACTATTCCTGATATAAGGAACCTTTAACATAACCTAGGGCAAATGTCATATTACAAATTCCAAAAAAAACCTAATTTAAAAAAATCTCTGAGACGGAGACGCGTAAATTCTCATATCTGATACCATACCGCTAACTTTTAAAACACGCCCGGATCATATTTATCATTCTGAAAACATTTTCAACTCTCTACCCTGACTCATTTGCATGCGAGGAAAATCTTGCAAAATAATTACTGGCGACGAAAACATTCTATGCCGTCATAATCTGTTCTGTTCTGTTTAGATCCCTAGGCCACCATAGCCCCTCAGGTAGATTTATACTTAACTTGTCATCCTGCCCCTGACACTGGATGCAATGCATCCAGTAGAAATGTCCCCGACCCTAGCGAGACAGCAGTATTTATTTCCAACTCGGAGCTTCCCCTTCCCCAAGGGATAAAGTTCCGGCGTAGTATTTTCTTGATAGGAAACACTTCCACAATATCCGTCCGCTCCTCGTCTACTAACCTGTCGAGTTAAACCAACCAATAAAGTAGGTTTTGAAGTTCCATTTTTAGCCACCAGCAACGCCGCGATCGCTCAGCGCGTAGTTAGCAAAGTCCGTTCTGTCGGCAGTATGTGAGAAACCTAGCTGGCCGCAAGACATGCGTAAGCCGGTGTTGTACGTGTCCACTTCCCTGGAGCTTGCCTGACGACAGCCCGGTAAACGGGGCTGGAGAAAACACGTCACTACAGTGAGTACTTAAAACACCTTTTAATTTTTCTTTCTTCTTACAGGTCAACGTCTAACCAGCTATTTCGAAACGTCGATATCGTCAATGTAATCTTCTTTATTTAATTTACAAAAACGAAATCGTCCACCATAACAGTTTTGATATACACTCGGGACTTAGTCGTTTTTCAACAAGTTCTAACTCCGCTTATTCAAAAGTTTTCCACACTCACTTGCGCTGAATGAATTACTGGCAATGTTCACAATAGACGTATAAAATTATACCACGCTATTATAAAGAACTTGCGTCAGGTTTAAAAGTATGTCGGTCGTGTCACAAAATAACTACGTCACACTTGTAGTACTGTTCCCAAAATTTGTAACGTAAGTTTTGAAACATGCAACGCCTACAAATATAATCTTCACTGATCAACTTTTGTATTAATTAATACGTCCAAACCAGAACATATGGTGAGGGAAAAAGATTTTCTGTTTTTCAAACTAGTTCAGAGTATCAAGCGTGGTCGAACAGGGCAGTCTAAGTCAGCGTCACTACCCACAGTTTCAAATTATTATATCAAATAACCATGGCATGGACAGTTGTCTCACTTGCCAGATGGTCTCATATACGGTGCTTTTATTACAAAAGTTATCTGCACAATTTCATTTCATATCAGTGTAGATTTCATAACCATGCATATTTGATTAGTTTCCAGCACTCTCACATCAAGATAATGTAACCTAAAATAAATTTTATGCTCATCTATCATTTACATTTAAGCGAAAAAATATTTTATGTACACTCATTGTACATGTACGCTTAATACTTATCACTGGCATGTCATGGAAGACTCTTCTGTCATAAGAACCAACTTCAAAACCAAGAAGAAGAAGAATAAAATATATCAGTTAGTCACCACTTCCTTTGTCAAACCTAAAGCTTAAAACTTTTACGTTTTGTAACATATTGATTTTAATAAACCAGTTACAGTCATATTTATCAGTAAAATGTTCGTTATTTTAAACATTTGAAACCGAGTCCCACGTTACTTCTTAACAATGCCTGCTTGGCATTTTCGTATTTAAGTTATAATCCTACCATGTACAGTATAGTCTTATGCAAACGAGTTTTCATGAATGTATAGTTCAAATAAATCTTACAGAAAATAACTTCCATCTAACTTTTTTTCTACATAAAACACTCTAGTGTTAGTACTTTTCTCCAGAGTAAGTAAATATTACCCAGGAAAATAAATTATCAACCCAGGAGTCTATTGACTGGTACGTTACAATATTATTTCAGTCCCTAAGAAAACATATAAAATGATCGTATATCAATAATCATATTCTACAGTCACCTATGTTGTAGTTATTTTTGAAGTACAGTTTCTGACGTGAATGCTTATTCCTTGTTTATTCGCATATACAGCACTACACTTATCACACGAGTAAGTCTTGTAGGCGATACCGAACTTGCAGTTGCTTTCTTCGTTTATGCGTAGAGCACAGAAACAAGAGAACTGTTTACCGCAGTACTTATATTCACACCCCGATGAACGAGAAACATTTCCTTTGCATAGTTTCCTGTGTCTAGTCAAGGTATCATTGCGAGTAAACACTTCATCACAGTTATCACACAGGTAAGTCTTGTACGATCCACTAAACATACAATGACTTTGTTCATGGCGACGAGCATTCGAGTGTGTACTAAATAAATTCCCACAGTAGCAACAATGTTTCAGAGAAGAATGCACATAATTTCCAGAGAACACTTACGGCTGAATGGTGGCCACTGATACAGATGGCATGTCTTCGATCTCCGATGACATCTTCTTAACGTTTCAGTTTTACACAATAAGTACCTATAAATGAAGATGTCGATCTGCTTTCCAGCACGTCTATCGACTAACTGAGCTCCTTTTTACATAAACAGTGCTTAAATTCCACCATTCATTCTATGCTAGCTACTTCGATGATTCTCATGTACCAAGCTAGAAGCTGGATAGCAACGTTGCTGATGTCGTTAACAGCACGGGTGATAGGTTGTAATCATAACATAATTCTGCTAGTCGCCGTGGTCGAATAGTCATAACATTTTCCAGCCCGGATTTTCACATGCATACATCGTGCCAGACGAAGCAGTAGATCGGCGGGGTTTCTCAGAGAACTCCCATTTTCCGCCACCCATACATTCCATCCTTGCTTCATACACGTCGTTGAGCGTTGACCAAAGTCTCTCATTCACTCACTAGTCACCGTTCATCGTGAGAAGTCATCGTTTCTTCGTCAATATTATATCATACCAACCTGTAATAGTGTAAGATTACATTTTCTTTATTGGTCGAGTTACCTTAAATCCAATTAAAATATGACGACATCAGGAGTTAGCTACGTTTATGTAAGCTGTTCGAACTCACATAAGCGAAAAGCTAATAACCATGGAGCACAGTCGAGTATAGCTGTATTCTGCTGTAGGCAAGTTGATATCGTATAACATAAACTATTCTGCGAACATAGGACGACTAGTCACTTTTTACGGTTAAGAGAGCTCGGTTTCGTTTGTAGAAAGCTGGTGATGGTCTGAGTCGTTTAATTATCACTAAACATTCCATAAAAAACTCGTCTGCGCGAGTTAAGAATTTTTCGTAGGTCCCTTTCGATACTCAGTACCATATACCCTGTAGTCAGTAAAACGCTAAATGTACGGTACTAGGATACATTTATTGTAATTATTTCAGCCCCGAGCACCCATATCCCTTTATATACTCAAAAGATTCTACCAGTCATAATATAATCAGAGTTCGGTTTGTGCTGACCTAAAATAAGCAGGTAAAACTACTCTCAGCTCAATCTCACATGTGTACACTAGTAAGTAACAAAGTGATTAAAAAAACAATATCTCATGTTATATTCACAACTAAATACACTTGACATACGCAACTGTCCCGGTAGCTCAGTAAGGAATTTAACCTAAATGTCCTGGGTTCGAACCCCTGCCAGGACTATACTATTTTCTCATCTTCGTCCAACCAGTAGTCTTTTTTTTCACCAGACAAAAAAAGAGAAACACTCTCATGAAATGAATGCACTTAAGTAGTCTATATATACATACATACTTGTTAGCATATGCATAAATATGCATGCATAAATATACATAAATATGCATGCATAAATATACATAAATATGCATGCATAAATATACATAAATATGCATGCATAAATATGCAAGCATATGTATGTATAAATATGCAAGCATATGTATATTTGCATAGTACTTAGGAAACTAGTATATGCAAGCATATATATGTATGTGTTTCTTATTATCATATAATATACGCGTGGCACACTTTAATAGAGTGGCCATATCGCTGTCAGTTGCTGCACTGCAGGGGGCCTTCCAGGCGGTGGTAGTCCTCGACCTTGACAGCGAGGCCACACAGATATTTAGTGTCAAAAATTTGGCGGTACTGCTCTTTGTTAGGCAGATCCACCACAAACATGTGCAGTAGGTGCCTGTCGCGCTGGGAGAGCTTGGGCTCTATGTTGCCAGGTTCGAAGCCTAGCTCGCGGAGCTCGTCTTGTATCCCCGAGATTGGGAGGGTCTTTTCAAGGTGCTTTATGGCTACCTTGAGGGGCAGTTTATGACATGGGGTCAGCACGCTGAATGGGACGCTGACTGACTCCAGTACCTGTATTACCAGGCGGTAGTCAGCGATGGTCTGGGGCAGGTATTGCACCTCCTGTGGGACTATTCGGTTCTTAGTTGGCTGGGACAGTTGGTCCTTGAATAGTGCCAGGACCATTCCATAGGTGCAGTCACTCGTGTGGTACACTGTAATTGGGCGAAGCTGGGGCTTAGGGTCCTGAGGGGGAACCTGCTGCTGGGTCTGCTGGACGGATGTTCCGGTCTCGGAATCCATCCTTGCGCTGCTGGGATCGGGGACTTGGTCGTCCTGTTTGCGCTTTTTGGCGTCACTCATGACGCCGGGAGGGACCCCCGAGGGGGCAATGGGTATAGAAATACAAATCAATGTAACGTCTAAATTATAAGCTACACTAACACAAAATATTTAGGATGGCTAATGAAGTCTTGAAGAGTTGGCTGCCGCTGTTAAAACAGCAGCAGATAGAAACATTTCAATTGTCCCTCGTTGCCGAGCACTTGCAAGCTCACCTAAAAATACAAAAAACTTTTAACTAGCTAAATGCCTACCCGGCCTGAAGCAATATTTACCTCCCTGCACTGTGTACTTTTGTTGGCACGGTAACGTATAAGGCACACACACAGGGGACAGTAGAAAAGCTGAAGGTCTGGAAGACTGGACGGTGGTGCGCACGATGTGCTCACCACGGCTGCTAGAACAGAACCTCTCTTTTCTTTCCAGTGTCCTGGGCCATTTCTGGAGCCTTTATGCCCTCGCTTTGGTCTGGTCTCTCCTGAATGGCCGGGCGCTCTGGCCTATCCTGGCGTGGCGCCTGGGGTGGGGTGGGGCAGCCTTCTTCGCAGTCTGCTGCACTTGCTCGAGGTGAGCACTGATGGGCTTTTTGCTAGTTTTCTGAGCGGTTTTTTTGTCATTTTCCCCTTTGGTCCCATTTGTGGGGGGCGTTGGCCACGTGGGCGATGCGGGTTTGCTAGGGTGGGGAATTCAACCTCCGATATGCCTTGCGCAGCATAAAAGGCATTGTACATTTTGTTGGTTGTTATTTGTACGTTTTGGGCGTACCCAGGCACAAAGTTTTGGGTTTGGGTTCTGGCTTGTGGACCTCTCTGTACTGTGGTCCAGCCATCAGGGCCTTGTTGCGCCCAGGGCGCTCGGGGGGCACGGTAATTTCCAGCAGGCTGCGTCTGTGCCAGCATGGATGCCTTGCTTTTCTGCTGTCGCTTCTTGCGCTCTTCTTGGGGCAGGACTTTTTTTTCCTAACCTACCCTAACTACTAAGTTATGTGTGAGGCCCGGGGAAGGAGCGGGACTAAGTGCGTCTCAGGGCCGAGCCCCATACGCCTACTAGGGGGAAGTTTCACGCAGAGGAGGCATGCATCGCGGGAGAGACGGATTGGGCAGACATGGCTGCAATTGGGGCCATGTCTACCTCCCTAAGTGTACCTATAGCTAAGTCATAATCTAAGAAGAGAGAGGGTAAAACCGGCATAGTACCGTAAAAACCCTTTCGACAGAATAGGAGTGTAACCACTCAGCAGTTACATGCATTAAAAATAAAAATGGCACTGGAAAAGTAGGAAGGTCCAGGTGTTAGTAGAGTTGAGACGTAAGAGTGGGGCTGGGGGGCGGGAACTGTATTTGTTTTCTTTATTTTCCTTTTCTTTTGTTTTAGAAGGGCGCTGGTTTTTTAACCAGGGCACTGTGGGTGAGCACAGTACCCTGGTGGAGGACGAGGTTTTAAAGGTGCCTCGTCCTCCCGTATCTCCAGTAGATACCTGAAACATGCTTAAAAAGACATAAATTAGTACACTTAACTAGCTCACAGGCAAGCCTGATGAGCTAGCATTAAATTAAAATATATAAGCGACTAAAATAATATGTTAAAATGACTAAAATATTACTTTAAAATGACTTAAATTTTACGTTTTTAGGACTCGTGCTAAGCACAGAAATATCTGTGCAAGCAGGAGCCCTCTGATTGGCCGTTAGTGATCCTACCAGCCAATCACAGCTTCAGCCAATCACAGGCCTCCGCCGTTCCGGACCGACAGAAAACACCACAGCTAACTTACAGCTAGCAATTTCTATAACACGCCATTTTTCGTTTTGATATGCGTCGCAGCCGCGGTAGTTTGCTGCATGAGTGCCCTTACACCCAGCACAGCAGCGTTTCTCGCGGTTGTCTTTATCCTCGAGGTCGCACGCAGTTGTGAGGTGCGGTTTGCTGCACAGCCTGCATCGTGGCAGGGCTCTGCATGCCTTGCTGTTGTGCCCAAAGCGTTGACACCTTGATCGCCTTCAGGGCGGCGGTAGTTCTCTACCTTAATTATGAGCCCGCAAAGACTGCGGAGCTCAAAAATGCGGCGCGACTGCTCGTTGTTTGGCAGTTATACTATGAAAATGTCAAGTGGACAGCGGTCTTTCATTGAGTACTTTGGCTCAATGTTTATTTGGTCAAAGCCCAGGGCCTGCAAGCCCTCTCGTATGAACGAGGGAGGGAGTGACTTGTCGAGACGTTTAATAGCTACCTTCATTGGCAGCTCGCTGCGGGGCGTTAGTACGCTGAAGCCAGCGCCTAGTTCCTCCAGGATGCTGATGGCAGTCCTGTAGTCCTCTACCGATTTGGGCAAGTATTGTACACCTTGTGGTACAACCTTGTTCGTGGTGGGCTGCTGCAGCTGATCTTTGAAGAGCAGCATTACCATTGGGTACGTCACTTCTTTGGTGTGGTACACCGTGATCGGACGAAGATCTGGCTTTTGAGGGGGTGGGTTTGGGGCCTGAGTAGTTGTGGTTCCGCTCCAAGAATCCATTTGGTCGCTGGGGTCTGGGACATGGTCGACCTGCTTGCATTTTTTGGCATCACTCAGGATGCTGGGAGGGGCCTCTGAGGGGGTGATGGAAGTAGAAAAACTAATCAATGTAACGTCTAAATGATAAACTATACTAACACTAAATATTTAGGATGGCTATTGAAGACTTGAAGAGTTGGCTGCCGCTGTTAAAACAGCAGCAGGCAGTAACCTTTCAATTGGCCCTCGTTGCCGAGCACTTGCGAGCTCGCCTAAAAATACAAAACTTTTAACTTTCTAGATGCCTACCCGGTCTGAAGCAATATTTACCACCCTGCACTGTTTTCTTTCGTTGGCATGGTTACGTATCAGGCACACAGACAGGGGACAGTAGAAAAGCTGAAGGTCTGGAATACTGGACGGTGGTGCGCACGATGTGCTCACCACAGCTGCTAGAACAGAACCTTTTCTCTCTCTCTAGCTTCTATCGCATAGGCCCCCTTAGTTTTTCTCGGTCCGGAACCAGCAGGCGCTGTGATTGGCCGGAGCCCCGGCCACTCACAGGGTCCCTGCCCCGCGACCTACTCGTGGTTTTCTAAACCTTCACGAGGTCCAAAACATGAAATACACTGTCTTGCATCTCGCCCTAGTGCCTGCACAGCTAATTGATATTAATTAGCTGGTAAATTTGTTATTGTAAGCCCCCATATAGTAATTGTACGCTACTGTAATCAGGTTATAAATTTAATCACCCACACACCTCCCCTACAAGCCAGGTTTGGTACGGCCCGCTTTAGGAGATTTCTGCCTGTGCTGACGAGGGCTGACATCACCATCTGTCATGCTGCTTGGGCTCGTCTGGAAGCCTTCAGCCCAAGTACCGGCCTGAGTATGCATGGCAGGAGCCGCACAAATACACAAAACAATTACAAATTACACTTGCATGGGAAACCTGGGGTAACACGTAATTTATTTCACTATATCAAGATTTTCTCCATGAAAACATCACTGCGAAGCACTACGTATTTCACAGCATATGGCATAATATACGGTACACTGTACAGCCTATGGCTCACGTGGCAGCGCCGCTGTTGAAATTACATTGCTCTATTTTATTTAATTAGGTAATAATTATTATACCACACACGTTTTTTTTTGTACTGCCCCTCCTCGCAGCACAAGGTGATCCCCGACCTGCCAGCTGGCTTGGCGGGACCTCCCGATAATGGGGGTTAGCTAGGGGGAGGAATCTAGTACGTGCCAGCCTTCTCGGCTATACACTAATTGTTATAATGTAAAATTGGTGGCCGTGCAGTTTCCGTCTCGCTCAGTTAAGAGTAGGAGGGAAATGCCGTGGCCTGCGGTGCGTCAAGCGCTAGGGAGAGACTGCAAGGACCACAGTTTGGACCCTTGCAGCCTTTTGATGTTATGATGTGGGAGACAGCAGTAAACCAGCGTCAACACTGGAGGAAACCTGCTGCCGGTAGTCAAATATGTTGCGGACACCCTTCCCAGAAGGAGAAGGGGCCGAGGTTGTCGCTGTACTCTAGGTACTTGTGAAGCCCCCTCCAAACCGGCTTGGAGAGGGCTTAGGTCGATTGTGGCAGTGCCGTTGCATCTGTCACCGGAGCTCGTTGGTGCATCACAGGTCGTTGATTCAGTCGAGCAGGTATCTCATCCCTCGTTGAGCAGACAGAACCTTTCACAGGTGACCAGCCACCTTGGCAGGGTTGTAGCGGTGTGAGAAGAGCTGTAATAGCAGTTCGAAGATAGTTGCCTCAGCATGACTGGCACCTACGTCCAGAAATATCTCTCGCAGACTTCAGGTCCACCTACTCTTCTTACTACAACGACCCATGATGACACTTCAACGACTCCCGCCAGTTGGTCCGTGGGCTGGTATTGGGTATTTCCAGCCACCCCAGCAAGCTGGGATCCCTTAACCGCCACCCAGGGACGCGTCGTGTCGCAGAAGTTCACTGCAACTGGAACTCCTTATGTACACATCCCGACAGTAAGCCACTCTGCTGCATCCTGCCAGTGGGCTCGCCACACTTCGCCCCTTGGCACCTCGGGATCCCCCCAGCCGACAGGTCACTTGGCGCGCGTCCCGACGAGATGTGCACAGTCCGGAGTCCAGCACGATTATACCACACACTCACAATTTAACACGATGAGGTGTTTTCTGTCGGTCCGGAACGGCGGAGGCCTGTGATTGGCTGAAGCTGTGATTGGCCGGCAGGATCACTAACAGCCAATCAGAGGGCAGCTGCTTGCACAAATCTTTCTATGCTAAGCACGAGCCCTGAAAATGTATTATTTTAGTCATTTAAACGTATTATTTAAGTTATTTATTTATTTTAATTTAAAGCTAGCTCATCAGGCTTGCCTGAGAGCTAGTTAAGTGTACTAATTTGTGTATTTTTAAGTGTGTTTCAGGTATCTACTGGAGATATGGCATGACGAAGCGCCTTTAAAACCTCGTCCTCCTCCAGGGTATTGTGCTTACCCACAGTGCCCTGGTTAAAACCAGCGCCCCCCTTCCCCTTAATGAAATGAAAAAGGAAAATAAAGAAATTAAATACAGTTCCCGCCTCCCCAGCCCTACTCGTACATCACAACACTACTAACAACCTGGACCTTCCTACTTTTCCAGTGCCATTCTTATTTTTAATGCATGTAACTGCTGAGTGGTTACACTCCTATTCTGCCGAGAGGGTTTTTAAGGTTCTATGCTGGGTTTTCCCTCTCTTCTTAAATTATGGCTTAGCTATAGGTACACTTAGGGAGGTAGACATGATCCCAATTGCGGCCATGTCCACCCAGTCCCTTTCTATGCATGCCGCCTCCGCTTGAAACTTTCCTCTTGTAGGCGTATGGGGCTCAGTCCAGAGACGCATTTAGTTCCGCTCCTTCCCCGGGCCTACAACGTAACACAGTAGATTAGGGTAGGTTAGGAAAAAAATCTCGGTCTTATTTCTACTTTAACGCTCAGCCAGTACACATCGTTCTGATCTACTGTCGACGCCCGTGCTTTAAGATTCCACCATCAGTTTGCTCTGTCGCCGTGGTTACACGTCTGCCTTCATTTCCTCCTTGTGACAATTTACGTACAGAGTTGTTTATGATAAATACAGCGCATTTTCTTGCATCAATTTCGCTTCCACGTGTTTTATTTATTGACCATTTTTTGTTGTTGGAATGAATATGCATTGCGTGTATTATAGCTTACGATTTTTAAAAACTATGTGAGTTAAACGTGGATGCACACATGACTAACTGAATTTAACATAGAATGTTCTTTTTTTTTATCGCGTCATACATGTTTGTTTATTTCATAGCAGCCTGTTAATATTTTTTACACGCAACTTGCAGAGAGACACGCATCTGTTTAGACTACGCTTATTGTGGTACGCACAGCATTGGTAACTGCTCTCCCGATTAGCAGGTAGGGAAGCTGAGCTTAAGCTCCTTTAGGTTTAACCTGCCGTAGATGTTATCTCTCTTAGGTCCGGTTTCACCAACCAAGTTAAAGCGATTTAATCTAGAATAATCGGCACTTAATCTCGATTATACATGTTTTGAGTTACACCAAGCAGTTAAATTAGATTTTCTCGTCTTAGAGCCAGTTTCACCAACGAAGTTTAGCTTCGCTTCAAAGCGAGATTAACAAAACTCGATGAAGAACTAAACCTGAGTTTAAGTTAGAGCTGCATTCCACCAACAACACAGCGAGTTTAACGGCCGGTTTCACCAACCAAGTTTAAGCTATTTAATTTAGATTAATCGACATTTTATCTCGATTATACATGTTTTGGGTTTTACCAAGCAGTTAAACTCGATTTTCTCGTCTAAGGGCCAGTTTCATCAATGAAGTTTAACTTTTCCACAAAGCAAGATTAACAAAAATTCGATAAAGTGCTAAATCTGAGTTTAAGTTAGAGGTGCGTTCCACCAACAACACAGCGAGTTTAAGTTACCAGAGATTAGTTAAACTTGGCTGCAGGATGGGTTTTGTGAGCTGAGTTGCCTTAATTATGTCGGAAACAACCGAACACTTGTCGGAAATTTCCGAATGTGTGCTTGTGAATTACTTCATTTGGAAACTTTGTTACAACGTTCTTGAGGGGAAGGAGGGAGTGTTTGCATCATACTATCTTGGGGGGGGGGGATACAGCTAGGGGGATAGGTACCCCTGGGTAACTTTGGAGCAAAGCAAGAAAGAAAGACCAGGGGAAGATGATCCAGCAAATATAATTTACATAATTTTATTGCTGTAAAGGCAAATGTTTATCTACACACAATTGTTTAGTTATTTTCTCGTCTGTATATTTCTTGCTAACCTGAAAATATCAGACGTGAAACAGAACCTCACACACTGTAAATATTTTTTTGTACTTTTACAAAGAAAATCTTGGGAAACCCAGTTCCCAAAGATATTCCTTGTAAAACTACGATGGTTGTCGTAGTAAAATACGATGTATATGTTTGTAAAATTACAAGGAATAGCCTTATTGTACTTTCAACAAGGAAAAAAAATTTTAATGATCACTGCACTTCATAAGTAACACTAAACTTATTTATCAAATAACTTTTGAATAAAGAACGTTTACATGCAATTATTTAGAAAATAAAATAAAATTGGAGGTGGTGAGCATCGAACCACTCTCCTCTCTTGTAGAACCTACGCATCTTACCTCTTTTTTTTTAGATTTAACACTATTTATTGTACTAACAGAACTACAGTCTTCTACAACCTTAAAAGTAACAAAGTCAACTCTATCTACAGTGCAAAACAATGACAATAAACCACACACACTTCATGGTCAAAACCGTCACACAAAGTTGTGTGGGGACAGAGGCTCAAGTACGTATATCCAAAAAAAATTACATTTGTTGTAACACATTTACACAACATTCATACAATTCGGCTATTGTATACATTTATCATAAACAGACAAGAGAAAAACCCCAATCCTGTAAAATGTTTTTTTTTAATTTTGACAACTTTCCGAGTTTTAGGTACAGACCTAGGACCGTTGATTTAGTTCATGTTAGTTCACTACATTATCATATTTATACACATTGCACATTAGTTCTTATACGAGCATTGTAAAACTTGTACTTGTTAAAATGAAAATTTATAGTTGCTGTAATACTTTCTCAGTGTGCCTCTTCTAGCCATGTTCCACCTGTCTTGACGTAGGATTGGTATAAAGTCTCGTAATGTAACTGGAGTTTTGATGTCGATAAGAAAGGCGATTGCATGGAACAAGTACCAAGCTGCTGCTCTTCTCCTCACCGTAGGAAATACATACAAGTCACAATGAAGTAGCTTGCTATCGCTGATGTCCCCGTGACCGTCATTTATTATTTTTCGCACACGTGACCTACACCATTGCCATATTGGAACTGCGTATGTACATGAGTTTATTCTGTGGATAGCTGTGTCTATATCCACACACTCCACATGTAGGGTCATCTGTTAAGTTTATATGGTATTTTCTCTGCTGTGTATCTATGATGTTATTGCAAAAATGATATGCTTCCGATCTTAGATCTGAAGATACGTGTGCGACCGCTAGTATTCTCCATGTCCTAGCCCATCGGAGAGTCGGTACTTTATTTACAACTGCTGGCACAATGTCCACCACTTTTAAAGCTTGTTGGTAAAGATTTCTTGCAGAAGCAACACTTCCTTCTGGTATAGATTGCAAAAATGTGTTTAAGCCTTTCTGTTGCGCTTCGATATGGGAGTGGCACACGACCAGCTTCCGACCACAATTTTTTCTGCAGTGCAGCACATATATCATCTTGACGTAGAACTGTTGCAATCGCCGTCGAGTAGCATATCGCTTCGCATTTTATTGTATGGTTAGTTAGGCCAAGTCCCCCTTTATGCACAGGAAGATACAATTGTGTCCGGGCCAACTTGAACATGTGCGACTTCCATATTAAGTGTCCAACATAGCTTAGAATTTGTAAATTATATCGTTGTGATAGGGGAAAGATATGTGCCAGATACGATAGTTTCGCGAGTAAAAAGGTATTTACTTAGGTAACTCGCTGTTTTCCGAAAGTTCATTTCAATTTGACGAGTTCGAATCTGATTGACGACTAAGTTCCAGTTGTAATTCAACATACTATTTACATCCGTCCGGAAATACACACCCAGTATTTTTAGTGTATCAGCTTTGCAGAATGGATGAACATCATCGATCGTCTCTCCATCAACCCCTATATCCAACACTGCAGTTTTTGTCTTATTTACTCGCAAATTGGAAACATTAGTGTAAAGGTCCAGGCAATCTGCTACTATTTTTACTTCCCGTTCAGATCGACCAAACACATGTAATATCGTCGGTGTAGGCCGTTATTTTAAAGAACATTTGTGAGACTTGAAAACCTCCTATTTGATCGCTAATCATTCTGCAGAGAGGTTCTATCGCAATAGTAAACTGGATCATAGACAATGGGCACCCTTGTCTGACGGAACTCCTTATCGGTATATGTGGTGTAAAAAATCCATTGACTGTGATACGTGACCATATTCCCATACACACCATCTTCACCCATTTTATTATTTCTTCCGGAAAATTAAGGTGAATCATGACTTGTATCAGGCACTGATGATCAACTCTGTCAAATGCCTTGTCCATATCTATATTTACAAAGGCCATCTTACTGTTGTGTAATCTGGCAAGTAACTGGACATCGCGTAAAGCTAGTACTCCTTGTAAAATCGACCTCCCTGGAACCGTACATGTTTGGCCTTGGCCAATCACGTCTGTCAAACCTTTTTTTATACACGATGCACAAAACAGTGTAATTATCTTATAATCAGCGCACAGGAGAGTTATAGGTCTGTAATCTGCCGACTTCGTGGGACACCTGGTTTTCGGTATGAGAACTATTAAACCTTCTTTATGAGACCTGCATAACTCCCCTTTGGCAAGCACATCATGGACTACTTCACAAAAGTCGGCACTAATAATGTCCAGTACGTCTTATAAAAATCATGTAGTATTCCATCAGCACCAGGAGATTTATTGAGGGGGGGGGGATTAAATATCGCTTTTGAGAGGTGCAGCGCAAATTTTGCACTTGCGCTGCGTTGCTTTGGTATTAAATATACAAATACGCAGGTGCAAGTGGTCACGTGATGGCGCAAAGTGCCTGAAAATCTGCGACTAGCAAATGGCTCGACGCAAGTATATCTGTGCCCTTCGCGCATGCGCATTTGACAATTTTCGGGATTGTGAAAGTGAATTAACATAAAAGTTGGATATCTTTATCTGTATCCAATGTTCTATGAACTTTAATTATTTACGTTTTCGTGTACACATTGCCCGATTTCAGCTTTTAATAGTTACGACCCTTACAGCACGACAACGTTGCCTGCACGTTGCCTGCACGTTACACTGTAACATTGTGACGTTGCTGCAACGTGCTGTGATGTGCCAGAAATGTGCAGAATAGGTGCAGGCAACGTGCCAATGTCTCGTGCAGGCAACGTTGCAATGTGACGTTGCCAGCACATTAATAGCACACATCCTGCACGTTGCTACAACGTG
>PNEQ01004034.1:6933-45511 GCA_003012365.1 Medauroidea extradentata
ATATATATATATATATATATATATATATATATATATATATATATATATATATATATATATATATATATATATATATATATGCAAATTATTGGAAACCACTTCTACTTGCGAAAAAAACTATCCCAAAAAATATACCCTCCATGAAAAATAACTAGGGTAGCGACCCTCTTATTACATACAGCCTTTTGTTATTGCGATAACTTGTGTGAGAATTGTATGTTGTCTATCTGAAAAAGTCGTGCCTGCAGTGCTATATCACGCAAGATCTTCTGACATACGCATGCCTATCAAGCACTTGCTGTGATCCCTGCTACGACGTGGCTCAGACGCCCTCGGTACTTTTACCAAGGCCTTGTGCTGTTCGAGGGCGTGTTACTAATAACTAAATAAATAAAATAAAACTACGGAAATAAGAAATCAATACAGTCAGCCATTCCCTCCAGTTCCCGTCACTGGTCATATTATACATAGGCCTACGAAGGCTTCAAAATCCCCCAGGCGGCAATATGCCAGAAAGTAACTGGCGTGTAGGCCCTCCATATAAAAATAATAAAAAAAACATTATTTTACGGCATTTTAAATTTTGTCTTGTTACATATCCCTAATATTCATATCATCAAACTTCCTTTTCGTCATGAATAATATTGACGGACGCAGGAACGAATATGTTTGGCAAGACATTCTTTAATTTAAAAGTTGATACGGTAGATGTATTTCTGGGAAGGACTTGAGTCCCAAAATTAACCCCCATCGTCCGCTTATAAGAAGTAAATGAGAGGTCAAACTAATCGAAATTAAAAAAAAAGAGGGGGAACTATTTTGTTTCCACAAGTTTATTTTAATATTGCTCATTAAAACTGCTGTCTAATTTGGAAAGAAAGAGAGAGAAGCTACATGTTAAGGGAACATCTGAAATTTTAACAGCTTTAATAATGTTTATATTTATATGTGATGTAGTTTGTCACGTTTCTACTAATTTTACTTTAATTTAAAAAATTTTTTAATGTCACGGTTTTTGTATAGCAGCATGTTTAAGTCGAAATTTGCATAAAATAATTTTATGCAACAAAGGAAAACCAATTAATTTACCGAAATGAAAAAAAATTCACACTGAAGAATAGTGTTACGGACTAAGTCAAAGGAGACATGTATAAAAACTCCATTGATTAGTTTATTTTTGTATTTTTTAAAACATTTAAAAAAATTTGCGTAGTCCGCACCACTGTTCTTCAGCATGAATTTTTTTGTAAGTAATGGGTTTTCCTTTCATGCATGAAACCGTTTGACTTTAACAAGCTATAATACAAAAACTATGAAAGCTACAAAATATTCATTACAGTAATATATATTCACAATGCATGCTTACAAAACAAACCATGTATTGTACAAATATGAAAATTATTAAAATAAAAATGTTCAGTGAACCGCCCCCTTAACTCAGAACATCCTTTCACCGTCAAGCTGACATGCCAGCAAAATACCCGTTGCAGACTACAAGCCTAACTCTGTTTCGTATAACTTGAGTTAAATGTTTCCGTTATAAGGGCGCAAATTTGTGTGTTGTACGTGTTTATTGCAAGGTTTGGCGACATTTTTGTTCCAAAATGAATCTAAGATGTCAACTCCACCGCAAACCTGCAGTGCATTTTGTCTATCATTATAACCGACATTAAATTATGTACTCACCGAGTGCCCTTAGAACTGACAAAATAAACTGAATGTGTCATGTCTTGTAAGCTATTTATTGCAGTGACATTCGAGTCATCACACTACTCAACTAACAGCCGTAAGGCTAGTTGTATTACGTTGAAGTAATTGTTGGAAACTGGAAATAATATACAGTACTATGGGACGAAATGGTCGGTAAATCACAGGGGGGAAAAGTCTCTTAACAGCAAATCGCCGGGACCAAAACAGTCTTCTACAACTTCTAGCACAGTTTTGCTGAGAAGCTGGTTAGGAGTACGGACACATACAGATGGGGTCAGGAGATAGAGGAAGATTCAGAATAAAAGCATATAGGCGTAATAATGCAGCGTGAATTAGGGCGAAGGCAGATAGGCTATAGAGGGAGTGGTGTCTAAAGGGAGAAGACCACTAGGTATGCTGGGAAGGGTGTAAGTAGAGAAGAGAGAGAAAAAATGTTGAGACCAATGTTTATGCAGTAGCAAAGCGGGCCCCTTACGTGGAATTGTGGTGCGGGGGCTGGGAAAGGTGCAAAGACGGACAGTGAGGTGGGTAACGGATAAATGGCAAAGGCAGGCTGGTGAGGATGAGAAGTACTTTCTGCCATCTGTGATGCTGAAGGAACTACAAACACTGAAGAAAAAGAGAATAGTGGAAAAGGCTGGTCAGGATGTACAAAGTGGTGAACGGAGAGGGAGGCTGGGGTGTTAGAGTAAATGATAGTGAGAAGATTCAGGTGATGAGCAGAACAAGAGCGGGACAGGCAGTCAGTCTATGCTTAGGACAGGAGGTCGGTGACGGAGAGGAATTTACTTACGGAGGAGTTGGTGACTGTGAGAGGGGGTTGGAAAGTTTAGGAGGTCATCGCTAGATGACTGAGACTACGAAATACTTAAAATTAAACTTAAAACAATTGTCTGCACTCGTGGACTGTTCAAGGTTATTTTTTAGTATACCTCCAGCTTATCTGAATATCTTGTCGATTTTCCAAACGAATCTGCATTACTCACCGATAAAACAACACAAAGTGTCAAACTGCTTTGTTGTAGCAAATCGTACACAGGTGTAAGGCTAATTCTACTACAGGTTAGAAATATTAATGTTATAAACTTGGCATAGGGAAAATTTCTGCCACTTGAACGCTGGTATCGCTAGTGCACCAAACTGACCAATCACAGAGCTTCCCTGATTTTTTATTTACATTAAGTTGATAACTTAAAACGCGAAATCTGTTTCTTTTCACTTTAAGATTAAATTAAATGACTAATATAACTTCCAAGTTTATTTAAATTTTATTTTACTATGGTTCATAATTGATCTGGTCTCTTAGCGATTGAAGCGAAACTAGTGGCATAAATTTTCCCTGTGCCAAGCTCTCCCATAAGAAAATGTATTTTCTTTCTAACCTGTAGTAGAATTAACCTTAACAGGTGTACTGACAGCGTGCGTTTTCAACTTCCTGCACTCTAAGGTCCATGCCCGCTCCATGCTGCAACGTTGCCAAGTTAGTTCTCAGTTTCGCCCACTAGCACCGCATACAGTTCAATATGCAGAGCGCTGTGACTGTACGTCTCGTATCACGGCATGCTTACACAGTGGCAACAGCTGTAACCGACATCCTGAACAAGTACCTCAGCTCACACTGTGTATCGAAGTTACATCTGGGAGGTATGTAAGCACGAAATGCCAACCGTGTCAACTCATTATTTCACAAAGTTAATACTTTACATTGCACACAGAACACCTGCATTATAATAGTCGTACAAAACGCGCTGAAGGTAGCCTTGGCATCAACATGCCGAACTGTCACTAAGCTTAGTGACAATTAATATTAATTCAATATATATTAGAATAAGATTTCAGGATAGCTAAATCCCCCAAAACCATGCATATTTTGTACTTGCTGGGATTTTAATACGTAACAAAAGGTGATTATTTTTTTTTTACTTAAGAGACAGAAAGCTATATTCAAAAGAGCTTGTCACATAGACATGCCAATACATCCCGTAAGTTAGTTGCACATCAGTTGTTATTTCTGATATTTTGATTAAACTTGCAAAAGGATTAATTTTCACTTAAACAGGATCCTGACTACATTTCATAACTTAGACATACTGTGCTGAATAGCATTCATAGTCAAATGAGAAAAGTACCGGTGTGGGATTCGACATGCGAAATTTTTAAGTGGTACCGTAGCAATAATTAACCTGATTTACTACGATCAGATATCATCAGTCAATATATCAACATAAAACTTCAATAGTTACATACATAAAACGGATGTAAACAAAACTCATTCAACCATTCACTTCAAACTTTATACTCGTTCACATCCAAGATACGTAAATACTACCTTCTACGCTTCACTTCGTCACTTTACGCCTAACTGAAAATAATCGACCGATCAAACTGCCACTTATGTATCCACACACAAGATAATAATACATATACTGATATGTATCCGTGTAGACAGCTGCTCCACAGATGATAACAGCGATTTTTGAAACACAAACAAAAGTTGCAGATATATTTCCTTTTGTCTGTCCACTTTCTGCACAGTATCAACATGTAGCACAAGGGTGAAATGCTGCGTTAGTGTTATTACACCACGGTGTTTTCACAAGAGGTTTCAGAAGAATCTCACCTGACTATTAAGAAGTTGCAGCGATGTCAACTGCCCTCCGGCTCTAACGGCTCCTCCACACAGATGCCGCACTCATGTAACAGCTTGTAATACTCCTGTGGACGTATCGAACATCAACAATCGCCACACATTCACACCCGGTCACGCGCACGTTCGTTACACGTTAACTGTCACTCCGCCTCCCGACTGCCAGCACCAGACAAGTGGTTACATTCGCGCATAAACCCACGCAGCAACAAAGAGCCTGTCAAGAAGCGCGCAGGCCGACAGGCAGCGCGCCTAGCGCCAACTGTTCAAACTCGCTTACCAGTCACGGCTCGGCAGAGGAATGTCGCTGGTTAGCTGTCCTGCCGGTACCCGGTCTAGCGCGCCACCAGCGATTGGACCTCGGCCGGTTTGCCGCGGTGTTGCCACAATGGACGACACAACCGGTCTGCTTACCCGCCTCTTTACCTGCACAGAAACATCTACACTCTTTACGGCAATTTACTTCCACGTACTTTGCATCCCTTTTTAGCTACTTCTGATGTGGCGGAGCGTAAAATGTACAATGCAAAATAGTGAATATTGTACTCTGTCACTTAAATTAATGGTAGGTATGTATGTAGAGGCGTTTGCTTATTGTAAAACTACAGTGTTATAAAACACGACACAAGTGTTGCGCGATGTAATAACTTCAACATGCAAGTGGTCGGATGCAGATTTACTTAGTTATAGCCCGTTCACGATAAAGTGAGCACCGCATAAAGTTTTCTTTCGACTGTTTTACAGTTATCTTTACTATTTGTAATATGAAAACTTCCACGTAACTAAAAACCAGTTCAAAAGTTTCAACACTCTCAAAAGATAACATATATTAGCTCAATAAAACATATTTTTCATTAATTACAAGTTCTGCTGAGTGCTCAGTTTATTGTGAACAGCCTATACCAGTATAAGATCCAATTTTTTTAATGCATCGGTTCAACTTGGTTGGCTGCGCAAAGTAGCCTTGAACTAAGTTCACTTCACGAAAAATAAATACCTTTTGAAAACCCGTTGAATAGAATTACTAACCACCAAATTAATTTTCCTGTGGCCTCAAAGTTCGGTGAAATGCTCATTTTAATAAGTAGGGGGGGGGGGGAAGTAGCAGTTTGGCACAAAAAAATTCAAGCAGAGCCTTAAAAAGTGTTTCCTTTACCGAGAATAATCTGAGTGGGAGGTCGCAATTGGGCCGAAAAAACAACCTTAGTAGAATGACAAAAAGGGTAAACTTTACCGTGAATAATCTATGCCTGCACAGAAATTTTCCCGACCGTATTACTCTTTGACCTACAGTTTCACTCGCATGGAAAACGTCACCAAGTATTCATTCTCATTCGGTGAATTCCTATTACGTAGCCTATATAGAACATGACAAGCAAGTACACGTGTGTTATCACTTGCAATAGACAGGGCCATAATTTCAGATTTTCCTATAGGGGGCAAAAGTTCCTTTTGACCACCCCTCCCCACAAATTTGTTCACAGTTGTTAAGGGCAGTAGTAATTCGAACCTGCAGGATTTCCTCCTTTGCCGCCAAACCCTCTTTAGATTCGGCCCTGGCTGTAGATATATACGTAATACAATTTCACACTAGAATACGATAACATCGAGAATAAATTGAACAAAGTTACATTGAATAAACTATATTCTCTTTTAGGCTTTACAATATTTGATACTGTTACTGTTGTTTAGTGTTTTTACGACTTAAACTTTCAAATATTCTATTAAAACAGTTTTCATAAAATATTTTTTTTAATCTTTGTTTTAAATATTTCTGCGTTTGTTGTCTGAGTCAGTGGCGAAGCGTGGATGTGTTCCAAGGCAAGCAGTATGAGACCTGACTATACATTTTGAGCAGGTTACAGTTGTGTTGCTGAGACCTAGATGTATTACTGAGAACTAGTTATTTGTATCTTACATGCTACTGACTGAGGAGTGTACCTGCTCCTATTATTCAAATGGTTCCACGGGCAACTGTTAGAGTTATGTATAGTCACTACTGCTAATCACCGCTTGCCCTGGAACACTTCACTCTTCGCCACTGCTTTTTAGATGTAAGAAAATAAGTAGGAAGTATATGCATTGTGAGGATAAGAAGGCGAAATTAGCGATTAAGAAAAGGAGGTGGCGAATAAGAGACTCGAAAATATTACTACGCTGTAATAATATTCGTCACATAGAGACTCTTTGTCCGAAAATTCCTCAACGAATGAACCGCCCGAAGAACGAATGTCCTAAGACAAGAATGGATGAACGCTATATACATATTTATAAATTAATTATATATATACATATATATAAACTAATATTATATTTACGGTGCAGTAACTGCGAAATTCGGACTCTGCTCTATGGCCTCTTCTAAGGGGAGTGCGGTGGATATTGTGGTTCGAGGGCATTCTCAGAGCTCATCTACGGACAGTGGCGGCTCTAGGGTTGTTGTCAGGCAGGGCATAAGTTGCAGAGAACTATACAGGGTTGTGCGCTAGTTGACGCTACAGCCACAGACACGATGGTATGTAGGTGCCGCTTGTTACTGACTGGTTACGACACATAAAGTAGCCAGTAGATATTTCATAGTCATTGGTATACGGTGGCGCGTTCACACGAGTGTACAGATCTCGACAACTTATGCCCTCCCTGCCAACAATCCTCGAGCCGCCACTGTCTACGGAGACTTGTCCTGCTGCCTACTGCCACAGACTAAATAGTATTACAGACGTGAAATTACGTGGCGGTTCGTTTAATACAGGCAAACTTAGCCTCTTATTGGCTGCCCGAAGCTGTTGATACCAACCCCGTGTATGTTTGGCTCCTGCGTGTTACGCAGGTTTCCTATTGGCGTGGCTTCCGTCTAGCAGGGCAGCCACCTTACGCTGATTGGCGGCAGGCGTCTCCGCCATGTTGCTCGCCAGGGAAGCCATTTTGTTAGCGTGTATCACTTGAGTTCGCTGTCCTACCGGCTATTTCACTTCCGTATTCCTAAATATTCTGTTCTGCTGCCTGGTTTCCATTGTCGAAGCTGAAGAATGTTTTTGTTGCGATATTACGTCTTGGTTATAAAACAGAAAATTATGGCTAAACAAGCAATTTAAAAGACGTTTAAAATATTTTTATTATTTATTATTATTTGATTAAAAACCTATAGGTTATACTGAGGTTAATTCTACTACAGGTTAGAAAGATCAATGTTATAAGTTTGGCACAGGGAAAATTTCTGCCACTTGAGCGTTGGTATCGCTAATGCACCAAACTGACCAATCACAGAGCTTTCCTGAATTTTAAGTTACATTTAACTGATAATTTAAAACGCGAAGTTGGTTTCTTTTAACTTTACAACTAAATTAAATGACAAATATAATTTCCACGTTTATTTAAATTTAATTTTACTACGGTTTCGTATTTATTGGGTCTCTTAGCGATCGAAGCGAAACTAGTGGCAGAAATTTTCCCTGTGCCAAGCTCTTCCATGAGAAAACGTATTTTCTTTTTAACCTGTAGTAGAATTAACCTTAGGTTATACTATTCCCTGCTCATTGCAATATGGCGGTGATTTGGGCCTTTAGCAGTTGGTAACTCGTAATCTTCAATAGTTTCCCAAACGCACGGTCGTAGAAGAACAGGTCTGGACACTCGCCTATCTAACAATGTATTTTGCTTGACCCCCTTGTTTGGCTGTAGTTCGTCAAGTTACTGAGAATATCGTTTTTTTTTTTGGCGCTGTTTTCCGGGCGGTCGGACTCAAACTCCGTCCACTTTTTGCCATTGTTAAATTTATAAAGTTAATAAAGATTGCTGGAGCCTTTTCTTAAATTTGTGAACGGAGGAAGTATTTCATAAATTGATAAAAAATGCGTTTTGATAAATTGTTTATCTTAGTGGGGAGGAAGTGGGCGGGGTTTGAGCCGACCGCCCTAACAGCAGCGCCAAAAACCTATAGCATTGTCGTGAACTTAGTGAACTACAGCCAAACAACAAGGGGGTCAAGTTTCCAGGCGAGTGTCCAGACCTGTTCTTCTACGGCCGTGCCCAAACGTAAAACCCCAGTATACGTCACAGATTTTGTGCACGATAACGGGTCACGTGACCGTTTTGTTAACAATAAGTGCCCGTTGGAACACGGCCTGGTGGTCCTACCTTGGAAATGTGAGAGAGTATTCTGCATGCTAAACCTACCTAAATTTCATATAAGATATTTAATTTATAATTTTACGACTGCAAATGTAGAACAAATTAGTATAATCCAACAGAGTACAGCACAATATGAACCAAGCAGTTATTATATAGGTGTATTACTCTGAACTGTGTCCCAACATTATTGACTCAGTACTAACTAGGAAGATTGAGAAAATAACTTGTTTACATATTTGTAGAAAAACTGCAGAAACTTGAAGAAACAGAGACGGCGATGCTGATACTGTGACACAGGTTTGTGTATATTAGGTTCTTTATACCGTGAAAGCAGTTAAAGGTCGTTCATGTTTGAAAAATTCTAAAATTTAATTTGTACGAAATAGCGTTAGTTTATTCGTTAATACTATAGTATTATGTGACTAGTGACTATATTATCCTTTCAAGAACAATATTTTAGCGTGCATGGATTTCACATAACTACATGTCAAAGTCAAAATTTCGACGTTACGGTAACATATCTCAGCGAGACGTTAATGAACAACATTAAAATGTATGCTTACATAAGAACACAAACCATCAAATTTTTGTATTTGAAGAAATTTAAAGTAAAGGATTTTTACTACACTTTCAGAAATTTTTTAAAAATACAATTTATTACTCTTGAGTACATAAATTTGACCGAATAGCCGTTGACTCGTGACATCTAACTTCAGTATAAATTGTTTAGTTTCAACACGTCTGTTTGTTTTCGTTGGGTGTATGATCCCGTGACATGCGCCTTTTGAATAAGTGAAGAGTGTGCTTGTGATGGGTGACATGATATGAGTATGCCGCAGCACCGGAATGAAGGGGCGGGGTAACCGGGAGATCCCCGAGAAAGTCTGTCGACTAGCAGAACCAAATTTACCAGGTCGTGCCTATCTTTTGTGAGGTCGGGTAGGTTATAATTTCCAATGTTGTTTTTAAAAACTGCATAACAGAATGCAGTGTGCCTGTAATATATAATAAACATTATAGTTTCTAAATTTTAAAATGTTTTTTTTTTTTTTTGCAATAAGTTTGTTATTCGTTAATATTAGAGTACGTTTTTCAAGAGCTAACAAAATAAAAAAAATTCGTGGAACCAGAATCTTTAAAATGTACTAAATTTTCGACATCCTAAATTTCTGTGGTTTAAAGTGTGTGGAGTAATAAGAAGTCGGCAAGTTCAGTTTAAACCAGATAGCAAGCTCTCGCTGTACTCCCGTAGCGTGATCGTCATTACGAATGGTTTGTTGGTTTTGCACTTGATGATTATACGCCCGCTCGTCTCAGCAATACGTAGTTAAATTTCGTCGAAGGGTACAATGGCATCGTCAGCGGTCTGCTACCCTAACTTGTGAAGGTTTGGAAAACATCAAAATAACCGGTCCGAATATCGCAACTCGTAGGCGTCCCGACGCATAAATTGGAAACGCTCGGCAGAGTATCACCCTGGTCCGTCGATCACTTGGTTCAACACTGTCTCTCTAAAGGCGTCTGGCGCCTGAACTGACGCCCTGCGGCGGCACCATAGCCCGCCGTTATCTGCGTCTCAACGCCTTCTTCCGCAGCTCGAAAACGTCTGTCCCAAAATCTGTCAACAACCTAGCCATGCTCTTGTTTGGCGCCAACCTCCCCGTCTCTTGCCCTGCGAGCTTTGCTTCAATTGTGCCAATCAGGAGACAGCTTCCAAAAGATGGCCCCGCCCCTCGATGGCCGTATTTATTACATAATTGTTTAATTTCATTCAGCTGCACTTTGACAAATACCCTATATGTTTTTCTTAATTCCTAAAATTCTTCATATTTTAGTTATTATAACTATTTAACATTTGTATCTAAACACAATAGGCTGACTTTCCTCCCCTCTCGCCGGTATAGCTATGGGGGTTTCATAAGCGTTACTGGGAGCGCCGAGAAGGCCCAGACGCTTGCATCTGCTGTTTTCTCAAAGACAAAGTATACACATTTCTGTTTTTCCTCAATAAACTTCTGTACATTGAGAATATCGGCATCCTGACACGATGACGAGAAGAATGGATCGTCGCATTACATGTTTACTATTATATCTGTAAGTTATGATAATTGCGTATAATTTATGGCTATTACTCTTATTAATTGGGGTGGTGACGACATGGCACGTCAGAATTTATTTTGTGACAGCACAAAGATTTTCCCTTTAAAAGCATAATTTATCGTAAAAACTATTACCATTTTTGACCTGGAAACTCCTGAAATAGCGCAATTTTGCACCTACGCATAAATACAAATTTTTCCGGGGGAGGGCTCCCGTACCCTTGATTTTGTTTTGTGGTGTGCGTATATTTATTTCTTAAGGCATACTCCCCACCTCCCTAACATAATTGCTTAAAGGCGCGGTCTACCGCAATTATCATCGCCAATTTTTAATTTTTATTTGTACCAGATATTTTTTTCTTATTTTAGATACAAAATGTGACTAAATTTGGCTCTTATAAAATATTTTTATTTCTCATAGTTTTCGCGTAATGGCTTGTTAAAGTCATATTTTGCTTGCTCCTGTTTCGACTACACTAAAACCAACGGATATACCAAACTCAAAAAACTCACAGTGGGTAAAGACATTGCATGCTACAATGACATGCCCAAAAATTAAAGAATAACAATTATTTGAATTTTAAAATATTCTGAAACTGAAAATAAAAATTTTTCAAAATTCAATAATTTTTTAAAAAATTAAGAACTCCCGGTAAAACCTCCATCTCAGTAGTGTTAACGTCCCGCCGCCGCGTTTTCCCGAACAGATGAGTTCAGTAATATTTTTGGACGTATTTTGTTTAAACTCACGGAGACCCCTGGAATTTAAATGGTCTACCTGAGCATAGTTAGTAAGTGAAAACTATCAGTAATTGATAGACAAAATTGAGAACTTAATTTGCCGTATGTGTGTGCTGCACGTTGGTTTATCGTCCTCCTGCACTTTGCTAAGTTATCAGAACTTACTTAACTACCCTTGTTTTCACTTCTACTTCCCCATAGTATTTTAGAGCATTCACAACTTATTTTCTCAGTAATCCTTTCATGTGAGGTTATTAGGACGGCCAGTAAACTTTAATGAAGACATGAAATAAACGAATTGTTTTATTTTGGACAGAGATTTTGGTGTCGTCAGTAGTATTCCATTTTATACTGTAGTAGTTGTGTGTACGACGTCATGTCACGATCTGTCTTCAACAGTCTGTTTTCTGGTTGTCCCTACATAAATTTGGTTTTCTTAGTCACTAATTGCTGTGAAAATACTTCAATGATTGCAATATAAATAACAAAATATTACATTGTGTAGTGTACTTGGATACATACATTTCACTGAATTCACTGTTGTGTATTCTAATGCACTTCGAACGTTATAAAAATTGTAGAGTATAATACATCTGTTGAACCCGATTGCATAACATTTAATTATTACGTGTTATTTTGGATGACCTCACAAAAATTCCAATTCGTGTCCTCACTTTTTATGTCCCACCTCGCTTGTTCGAGATGTCGTAATGACTGCGGATATTTTTATATGAACTGCCAGAATGCATACCCCTGTTATACGAACATGTTTATTGGTCAGTATGACGTGGTTACCAGACCTGGATTCTTCTCGCAACTGCCCACAACCCACTGTTTTCGCATGTAATACTCGTTAGTCGACTACAGCGATACACATACAGAAACGTGAGGAATACGAATAGTTAAGGCACTATAAAGAGTGGGTATAATCGTCCGCCATTTTGGGTCTTTCAGAGCTGGCGCAAGCCAATTCATGCGCGCGCGCCACAAAAACCTGTCTTACTAAACTCTTCATAAATCTGAAACTATTCAGCCAAATGTATTCAAAATTTTTGTATAGCATTTATGAACTATGCCGCCAACGATAATGTCCATTAACTTAATTTTCTGCAACTATCATATTATTAAAAAAAATTTTTAACAATGCCATGCTGACATTTGACATGAAAATGCAGAGTAAATTATATTAAGCGAGAAACTTTTTTGTTATACGAGATAGATTGGGGGTATCAGCGAACAAAATAAATAGGATAGTATAAATTAACTTTCTATGCCCCTCATGATGATTTCCGCGAATCGCTGTTGTTTTGGCGGCAGGTAGAAGGCAGAATATTTCGTGCGCGAGGCATGGTCTCGCTCAACGACGCGAACACAACTTCACTCTTAGTTTATCTACACAATATTTAGTATGTAAATGTCAGTTTATATATATATATATATATATTACTAAGTCCCTAGTTTGTAATGTTACTTTTTACTATGTACTTAATTAGATAACATAGAACATAATTGTAAAAATAAGTAGCCAACGTATAGTCATAAATCGCAAGACACCGGAACAAAGATTGAATCCAACATATGTATTTTTACAGTAGTTTAGTTCACAAAGACAAATTCGACAAATTACATTTTAAAAACTGTTATTCATTTACATACTTCTATTTAACTAATGCTGTGTACCAAACATTTTACTTTTTTTTACAGTTTAAATTGATCACCCGCGATGTAAGCTAAAGTTACCCCTTTTTTAATATCGCAAAAACTAATATTGAATATATTTGAAATTATGGTTTACAGCATTTTTTTTCTTCCCAGATGCCATGTAGAAAATTGCGTAGCTATTTTATTATATTCATTAATCTATAACCTAAAATAGAGCATCAAACCAAAGCACTTCTTTGTGCGTAACATTGGAAGAGATACTAAAATTAATTTAATTTTAAAATATGTACGAATTTTACAACAAGCAGTTATTTTGCGTACAGTTTAATACAGTTTCATCACTTAAAAAATATTGTTGATGCAAATTAGAATTATGACTTAGTTTTCTTTCTTTTTTTTTTTTTTTGCAGAACATCTTGCATCTTTTATTTACATTTTTGTTTAAGTTCACTACAGCATAGAACCTCAATTATATCCCAAATGAATATATAACGTAAAAAAATTCAACCGACACCTAGATTTGAACTCATAACCCTTACAGTACCAGGCTCGTTCCTGAAATAGCTATCTGTGATCTGCCGCAACCGTCACATGAATTTTTAAGACAGTAAACAGCAATCATATAATGAACTACACTTATCTGTTTATCGTAGTATAAGTACAAAGTATATGTTTTAAGTGGTCAAGGAATAAACGTGTTTCGAACAATATTGTTTCGTGGACATACCCTTATTCTAAAACACGTATTTTGGTCACTTATTGTTAAGGAAAGAAATAATTCGCGAGTTCAATGGCCGACGTGTTATAATCCATTGTCCCATGTATACTCAAGCCCCGTCTATAAATTCATTGTCTGTTCTTCCTGTGAGTATCAGCTAGTAGATAAATGGACGGGGTTTGTGTACAAATAGATCAATGGATTCCTACACGCATGTGGTTGAACTCGCGAAATATTACTTTCCCTACTTATTGTTATAAACTCTTTACATTATATTTATATAAATATCTTTACTAACGTTAATTTTTATTTTTAATTATTGCCTCTGAAGCGACAGTTCATAGTAAAACGCATATACAATATAAATGTATGTCACAAATTTCTGAGATAAGATACGTTGTGCCGAATTATAGCAATGAATGAGGAACCTCTACAGGCATGTTGAGGTTCTGGCGTTGTGTGGTGTACAGGGAAACATTTTATTGAGCGTTAAGTTAGTGTTACAATTTTCATCTCATTCTTAGGGGAACGAAAATTACTTAGTGTTAATAAGATCTTTATATTTACGTGGTTTATATTAGCAAGGTTCACTGTAGTTTTTAAGGCCATGATCTGTCATTTATTTCAAACAATTGCAAATAACTCAAATCATTTTTAACCAAATGCTTTGAAAAAATTTGAGACTATGTACAGTCATACGATACACAATTATGCCAGAGCGTTTTATAAAATAATGTACCGTTTGCTAGCAAAAAAATTATTATGCTTCATTTTGGCTTATTTTGACAACAAAATATGTATCAATTCAGAAGCAAAAATCTAAAAATACGTTTAGTGTATTGGAAGAGAAAAACTCTGATACAAACGATGATATAAAAGTGTTAAAACTGTAAGAATGAATTTTTGATATATTTAATAATTTGCGTTTAAAAACATATTTTCGAAACCACTGCAAAACTAAGGAGCAAGGGCTTAATAGGCTTTTGTATGTAACAAATTTCTAACAAGTATCTCATTGATAACGGAGATTCTTACTTTATGAATATCCATCGTGATAACGTAAATATAGAATAGAATAGAAATTACAATTCCCGCATTAACTGTATTGGGCGATAACTGTTATTTACAGACATACAGTGAAAAGGAAAGAACTTCTAAATACAAATTTGTATCCAACATGTTTACAGAGAGTATTTAAGTATAGATGTAAGATACCGTGTGTTTTATTTAAGAGGTACGCTACAGTAAACTAGCGGCACTTCTCCATACTGTTTTCCACAAATTTACGGAAATGTAACGTTTGCTAGCTTAGCTTAATGGGCATACAAGTAAGCAATCTATGTTTCAGATATTTAACTCATAGACTATAGCAAATATGTTTGGTCGTATTGTAAGAAAAATTAGCACTTGCACAAGTGTGTGAAGAAAGATTTGTATTTATTATCCCGACTCTATAAATCAGCGAGGCTATATACCGTCTGCACAGAGTGAGTGAAGGGCAGCTACAGTACAAAACAAATAATTTTATTCACACCGCTACATGATAGGCAGTGTGTCGTAATTTTTAGTGTAGATTGACTTAAAACAAAACTTAAATTCATATTAGTAAATAAACTTTTTGAAACCTCAATGAAATCAGTTTAAAAACAAGTTCATTATCAGCAACTATTTACGTTTATAGCTTCAAGACACACTACGTATAGCAACAGAGTAGAGATGCATCGATCTGTCAGATTGGTAATCATGTATTTTTCATTAGTAACGCAAAATACACACGTGTTTGCTATTACATACCAATATTTTGTAATAAGGCCAATTTTCTTGAATCACTTTCTTAAAAATTTACATTTTTTTATTTGTAACAAACTGAAAATTTTTAGAATGTTAAATAATTTGAATGTATGCTGTACTTTTAATGTGATAACTGCCTCTTTTACTACTGAAGCCTCGATAATACTAGTATGAATACTTACATAACAAATAGCACAAAGTTAAAAATATTATATTAGTGTTTCAATGAGTTACCGATACTTTTAAAAACCGAGGATAGACATCAGATGAATTAGCTTTTGTATATTTATTATTTATTATTAATTGTTGAAAATGTGCCTTTAAGTAAATTAAAATATATATATTTCCAGTTGTGTGTAGGTCTAAGCTTATTTTGTGGGAGAATCAACAATCTTAAAAGACTTTAAAAAAATAGTAGATTTCAAAAACTATCTGTAGTGAAATTAAGGATGTTGCATTAATTTTCTATTCAATATTTTATTTTGTAATTTTTTTATATTCGATAATGTATACTTTTGTATACAACCCTAAAATCAGTTATTGGTAGTTGAAAACGTTATAATAAATACAAAATGTAGAGTAAAAATTAATGTCTCAAATACTATGAAGACAAACCGAGGTATAATTCGTAGTCAGATCGTTGAGCTAGACGGCGCGGCGCCGCGCGCCAGAGATATTCTGTCTTCAACCAGCCGCCAAAAGAACAGCGATTCGCGAAACTTGCCAAGAGGGGCATAACTATTAATTTTATACTATCCTTTTTGTTTCGTCCACTGACACCCCCCATCTATCTCTTAAAACCAAAAAGTTTCTCGCTTACTATATTTTACCCTGCATTTTCCGGTCAAAAATTTTCATGCCATCGTTAAACTTTTTTTTTACATAGTAAATACCTGTCATAAAGAAAAGTAATGAATAGCGTCATTGGCAGGGCAGTTCAAATATACTCTGTAATTTTTTAAAAGTCGATTGACCGAATAGTTTTCGGTTGGTGATGAGTTAGGTTTCTGCGATTTTTCGGGCGCGCGAGCATGACTTGGCTTGTGGTAGCTGCGAAGGACCCAAAATGGCGGACGATTATACCTAGTCTTTATAGAGCCCTGCGAATAGTATGTCCGTAATCACGAACTGACATTAAGCACACATACAAATTATTGCGAATGCAACAATACTCCATCGTTAATGTAACGTGTACAGTATGTGCATATTCCTCCATTATTGTCAAGAGTGAGGTGGTGCAAGTGTATCACGTTGCAAGAATCTACAGGTTCGATTCCAGACTTCGCCCATCCTTGTTCCTGTTTCCCATGGTTTCCCGAAATCACTCCAGGCGAATGATGGGTCGAATCCCTTGGTATTGGTCATGGCCGATTTCTTTCCCGGTTCTCTGACATTGTTCAGTTCTTTGTGTTACTGTACCTAATGATCTTACCTGTTGATGAGATGTTAGGCCTCCATTCTCTCCCATCCCTTAGTGAAAGCAGTTGGTACGGCAGTCAGCCATTCAAACGTGTACGCCGTATTGCCTATGCAGTAAGGATTGTGATTGTCTTATTGCAGCTCACTCGTCTACGAATTTTACACGAAAACGGTTGGTCCTACGCATTTACAACAAGGTGACCTTTTTTACTTCTGACGTGTTTCTCTAGTAGAAAACCGCATTAAAAGTTTGTAATTTCTTATGGTAGAAAAGTGGCATGCAATAAGAGGGTTAGCCACCCTACTATTTTGTTATAGGGTGCAAGATATTGATGTGATTCTAATGTGTATTTCAAGGTCCCGGTGGTATAAAGCAATGTTCAACTTGTCATTATTAAATGCTCCTTCATTTCCATTATTTTACAAAAACACACTTAAAAGTTTCCATGATTAAGGGCTCATACCATCCTTAATATTAGTTTTAGGCACAAAGTGTCCCATATATTTTCTACTTGCTTTTTCATAAGGGATCACCTCCCGAAGTTTGTCGGTCGAATTCAGCTGCATCCTGTATATATAAAGTTCTTCGTCGTCACTTAGGGGCCGAAGTTCTAAAAGCCGTTAATCACATTTAAATGTTTTATGGGTGTCGCACTAAAGTGAGAACCGCACGACTGTAGCACGTCGGATTAACTGAAAACGCTTTAACTTCCTTAGATGGCGGATTTCAAAATATCTGATATTTAAAAATCACCATACTATAGCAAAATTATGTCGATGTCTACAAGTGTGTGTGCATATATGTATATATAATTGTTATATGCTAATCCGGCAGGAGTGAATTTCTGAAGTTAAATAAACAGGGAAAGTATTGTACAACGATGGGCCTATTGTGACGTATGACGGAGTTATACGCCCTCAAATATGAAGGTGCGTAATGTTTAATTAGACAATAATAGCTCTGGCATATGCAATTGAGCAACATAATTTCGTATACAGACTACTGGTTTAGGGATAGACAACAACAAAAAATTATGTTACAAAAATAACAGCCCTTCAGACTTTAAATAGGGGTTGACAATCCCTTTATTCTCAGAACTTTGTAACCCTTGACTTGAATTGACTGGACACGACATGTACGTGATCAGCATTTAACAAAAAAATCACCTTGAGAAAAACTGACGATGTTAACCGTTTCCTCAGAAATTACATGTAAGTTGGGAAATGGCATTGTGGTGGCCTGAGAGGTAGGCAGCCAGTAACAATGTCATGCATGACGTGTCAGTACACTTCAAGACTCACATTCTTGTAAAAATTGAGAAATGCATTACTTGGAAAAGCTTATTAATTAATTATTTTGAATGTGAATAGAATTGCGTAATTTTACAGCATATGCTCTAAATGCATGCCACGCATCTCCAAAATGCACGAATGCGACGTTCGTGAGATAGGTGTTCGTACTACAACATGCCAGGATTAGCTTTTATAAAACGACATGTATCTTGGATACGTCACCAGAGTTTGTCTGCATTGTCCACCTCAGTTGCATAAATCAGTTCCATCAAGCGACCCCATAAAATAAGTCGACTGGGTTAAGGCCAATGATCGTCATGGCCGCCCCACTACTGGCCCACCATGGCCACTCCGTAACCAAGTATTGCTTTACTGAGACTAAAATGTGGGGGTGCACCATCGTATATGCATCACATGTCGACTCTTACATTCAGTGGTATATCTTCAAATAGTTGTACTTGTCTTCTTCCAAGAAGTGCCGACGTGCAGCTCCAGAGAAACGTGCGGGAAGGATGTGTGGTCCAATAAGCATCCCATCGGTAAGTCCCAACGAAGAAATTCACAGATAACAGCGTTATAAGTGTGATTCATTTGTTGCATGTGGGTTAATATGAGCCCACACATGTTCGTCGTGGAAGTGCCTAGGTAAAAGATGCTTCATCGGCGAGTAGGACTTATCGTTACGAAATCTGGTACTTGCTTAGTCTGATTTTGGTACTTCTCACAAAACTGCAAACGAGTAGGCCGATAAGAAGGAAGTACTTGCAATGGCTGTTAGTGAAATGCACGCAATCTGTCTCGCCGTAAAATGTGACTTCCTGTCGATTGTGATTCGTTGAGCACATTATGAAACCCTCGGGTGCTGGTATATGGATTTGCATTAACTTAGTCCAATACATCGTGCTCGATGTTCAATTTAAGTCGACCAACAATGCGGTAACTTACGTGTACAGTTCCTGTTTTACGCAAACGCTGATGAACTGACGTGAATGAACGTGCATGTGGCAAACGTCGGCAGGAAACTTTTCAACATATCGAAGACGCGCTGCAGATGCATTACACAACATTTTACCATATGCGAGATGCACGTCGGCTACTCCACTCGATCATACACACTGTGACTAGTAGCTTGTAGTGTAAACCATAAACGCATACTACATGACTGATATAACCAGTCATCTCAGGAAGAAAGTGCGCCAGGCCCTGGGTAGAAGACAGGTTACAGGTGAGGGGAAATTCACAGAGTAAAGTATAGCCTGTGTTGATGCGACACTACTGTGCTTCGGGCAGCAGTAATAAGCTTTCCTATACCACCATAAGTAATCCACATAAATTTCAATTCCAGTCCAAGTATGAGAATGTTCAATTATTGCAATATTTTAAGTGGGCCATAACATCATTGTCAATAGTCATTGTCATTACAGTTAGAAACACAACTGGACACTTTAGGGTAAAGGGGCAAGAAATCTGCCATTGTCTTTATTAAGTAATCCATCCCAGCATTCCCCTGGAGCGATTTTGGGAAACCATGGAAAACCAAAATAAAGAAGGCTGGAGCCGGGTATTATTTTTAATGTTTCTTATTACGACTTATAGTTTAAAATGTTTGTAAATTCCTTCATTACATAAAGTATTAAAATAACACACACACTCACACACCATTTTTATAGTTTTTTTAAAGCGACAATGTCATTTGTTTTCATCCGTAAGTAATTGCCTTTGGTTTTGCGTTTCTCGAACAAAACAAACTTCGTTGGGTAATTGTTCCATAGATTGTTTGTCCCATGAAAACTCACGAGGGTTTGCATTACCTGCAGACGTGTTTCAAGAGTAGGGACGAATTTTTTTACCATGTACAAAATTTCTACACTCCGCCGAATGACATCACAATAGAAGCCATGTGTTTTCATTGTACTGGGTTTCTGTTTGTGATGACAGTCATTTATTTCGCAATGGAGTATGTCCAAGCAAATAAATCCAGTCATGCACTCCCATTGCACAGCTCTTTCAAAGATCATAAGAATCCCGATAGATAGCAGCATCATAAAGGGTGCACTCAAAAGGTTTCTCCTAGTACAGTAAACCACCAACAAAGTATGTTATGCTACGCGCGCTGTTTGCACAGTGCGTGATTCATTGTGATTTTCGATGTTTATGTATGTGTCTCGTTTAAAATTCAGAAGAACATTGTGTTGAATTAGGTGAGCGAAATTTTGGATACAATATATGTAGGTTTTTTATATAATTTAAGTAACAATCTGACCATTCGAAACAGCTCGTACACGAACGCTCGAGCTGTATTTTCCAGCATAGACCCTCTGGTACACTGCGACGCTCGGACTGCTCTAGCGATCCAACGAAATACACTAACTTGTTCACTGATATACCAATCGAAAGCTGAAAGAATGGGCAACAAAACATACTCGGCATATTTTTTACGTAGACGTTTAGTTTTGCTGATAATCGTTGTCGAATTTCCACTACTGTGATAAAAAATTACATTCCTTCACTTTGTTGTTTTACAGTGTATAGTTAACTTAACATGTTTAGGCTTTTCTTAACATATTTACGTAGAACAGAATTTCTAGATTATTTTGAACTACTTGTTTTAATTTTACGGTAAAATTTACGCCTCATGGCAGCAGTTTAGTAGAACTCTGCACTAACGCGTCACTTATGACTTTGTTGCACAATTTAGATGTGACGCGCACGGTTTTGAGCGGTAAAGTTTTGATATGTTATTAAGCATGCTTGACTCTGCAAGTGAGCCAAAATTCTGCTTTGGACAAATTTTTTGCAGGTTTTGGCCGGAAATGTTCTTCAGATTCCTGGGCTAATCGGGCTCCAGCGAGACGTACTCAGAAACGGACTCGACGTGGTGTCAAACCGATGAACTATACGTTTTTACCTGGGAAGCTACTCAGAGAATTTATACTAGCGAAGAGTAGACCACTCTAGTCTAATCTTTACTCAATGTGTCCACTTAGGTTTCCTCGACAATATCAGCTCACATAATATAAAATCTCACTAATCTCAAGGTTGGGGCACCAAATACGTTTTCGCAATACCCTTTCCTTCCAAAACTTTCTAATGACATAAAACTTCAAGTGAATATTTTGAAAATATGTAATTGAGGGCACCAACACCAATGGTTGTGCGCAGGGTAAACAGACGTTATTCATTCGATTAACCACTTACCTTTAGGTATCTATAATAACCCCAGAACGTAAAATTTGCAGAGGCCCAGGCGAAATTGCTGTTAGTGGCAGGGACAAATTTCAGACGGCTTTTCGCGTGGACAGCTATAGCTACTTACCCTGCTGCAGATTTGGTTCAACTAGCCGCTTGGAAATTCTAACACTTGATAATTGAAGTATTAATCTTGTGTACAAAGAGGTTTTCAGTTAAAGTAAATATTATCAGTTAAGAATAATATATGCGACGTAACTTTCCTATGACTACAACTCACTTTGAAAATAAAAATTGATCAGGATACGTTTGATACTTCCTGTAACTAATGGGAATGGTAGCAGTGAAGCAGAATTTTATCTACATCAGTGAATAAGTTATGATGAGATGTGTGCTCGTGTTGAACAACTTCGACTAGCACTGCGGTAGCTTCACCTCTGTCGGCGACATCTTCGCCGGTGATGACTACCACTACCGACATGACAATGACTATGACGGTGCATGGAACTTCCTTGTCAAATCTGGCAATATATGTGACTGGGTCAACGAAGCATATATGATGCATCTGTCACGTTTGCATTGTGACGACACGAAGTTGATGAGAGCACTAAACTAGTTTTTTTTGGTTGCTTAATCAGGATATATATGGACATGACTTCGACTATTTTAAATTGATGACTGAATATATTTTCAAGGGATGCGGTGTTTGTTTTACAAGTAGTTGATTATAGACTATATGTAAATAAAATGTGAAGATTTGGGAAACAGTTTTATATAACTTGGGTGTTTGACGAGAATAAATATTACGATTTAAATACTTTTTTCGTGTATAAAAGTAAAGACAGAATAGAAAATAATAATATATGAAACTGAAATAGCTGTTCTGGTATGGAAATAGGCCAGTGTTATGAGATTTGATGATGCTATTTGCATGGCTGCGAGATGTCGTGTATATGTAACCGTTCGCTAAGCAGAGAGAAAGTCATATCTGGTATACGTACTGTAGAAGAGTGTAATGAACAGTTCGGACAGGCTCTGACAGGAACGTCGAAGAGTGAAGGTAGAGTTTTAGGGGGATGGGGCATTTGTTGAGGGGTGGTAGTGGTTGTGCGGGGGTGTAGAGGTGGTGGATTTAGCATGAGTAGTATGAATATATGATATGTTAGTTTCTTCGATGGAGTGGTGTGCGCCATGTTTGAAAGTAGTAGAATAGTCTTGCATATGTAGTGCCTAGAAAAATTTATTATTTTTAAAACTAATGACTGATTTTATTGGAAAGTTAAATAAATGTAGCTAATTTGGTAGGAGTGTGAGTGTAGATGTTGGAGTTCTGTAGGAAATAAAGTTAGTGTAGTTATAATGAAAACTATTAATCAAAAAGGTTTTTAATAATTTACTGGATGATTTTATTGGGAATCGATCGGATATAGCTAAGAAGGAAGTGACGAATAGGTAGTATTCACTAATGACATTTAAATATAGTTTCAAAGTTATTTTAAAAATATTTTTATTAAAAAAAATATTGTATAATTTTGAAACTAATGATCAATACGAAGTCCAAATCAATGGTCATTACTACTCATGGTCGTTTAGCTGCTCTGTGAAAACATAGGTGGCATGTTGTTCTAGTGAGAATTATAAAGGAAATAATTTTTTTAGAAGGAGGATAAAATTGTTGGTAAAGTAGGGGAAAGGGAGGAGGGAAATTCATGGCATGACTAACAGCCAATTAAAATACTCCATTGTTAGGGTAAGGGAGGTGAAGGGGTAATAGGGGAGGGGGTATATACATGTAAAAAGTGGTGGGGGGAGTCAGAGTGTCGATGGAGCTCGTCCGGGTAAGACGTGTCGGTAATAGTTTTAATTAAATAATTTTTATATAAAATGTTTTTATTAAATAGTTTTTATTAAAGTTTTTAGTATAAAAATAATTATGTTAAAATTTTATTTATTAAATACGTGCTGGGTTTGGATGGAATGCGAAATCGAAACACTTTTGGAAGACTCGGAAAAAAAACCCAAGATGGCAGCCGGAAACAAGATGGCGTCCGGAAACGTGATGGAGGTATTAATTTTTTCGGAATTTTTGAAATTTTTAATTTTTTTTGGAAATGTTTTATTTTTCAGAAATTTTCGAAAAAGTTGGTAATTTGACACTCAAGGTCAAGGTCACCCTACATGGCGGTCAAATCCTCACTCGGCAGGAATCCTCACTCAGGCTCCTGTCCAAGAACCGGCTAAACCTCTCTACTTCCTTTTTTTAATGCTTGGGTGTTCGTTTGTGTTATTTTCTTGTAAATCACTTACTGAATTCACTGTGGAATTGTATATAATTACGTTTGTTTGCCAGTTGCAGACAAAGTATTTTTTTGGTTTACTTGTCTGTTTGCGTGTATGCAACAAAACAAATTGCGGTGTTTCGGGAACTGCCACCTGTCCCCGTTCTCAAGTACACAAACAATCCCGAAGAACACCTGCAGACTGAGTATGGAAATTTTTTAGTCTCTGACGGGCGCCCATATCCCGCCGTCAGAATGTACACCAGCCCAGTCTAATGGGTATATCTTCGTCGCTAATACGAAGGATGGTATGGAGATTGAGCGTGTCTCAAGGCAGAGCATCATACACCTAAATGGCGGTTTCTCTAAGGAAACAACGGCGTACACCGCGGCATTACAGAGTTGAAATAGAGGCCACGGCCGCAATTGGAGTCATGACATCCCCCGAAGAGAACAAGAGTCGGAATATGGTGCACAGAAAAAAAAAACAGTTCAAAAGTAGGAGTAGGGTGCTGGGAAAAGTTGTGCGACAGGCACGACAGCGATAAAATATCTGCATATTTAAATTAGAAGATTGGAAAAGGAAGATTTGACTCGTCTTTCTGTTGCCAGAACACTAGAAAAGATGAATGACGGACGAAATGGAATGTCATTGGCTGGCTGCCCCGATCAATGAGAGGAAGGAAGGTACCTGGTGACTGCGATGCAAACACAGCAAGTATGTGTTGCTGTGAATATTCTCACTGTCTAATACCGAAGCCTCGGCTCAGACAATATCCCCAGCAACGGAAGGGCAAAGACATACTTAGCGACCCAGCAATTCCTAGTTTCAGTTTTCGTTCTAAACTTTGGCATCCACTCCCATCGCAACTCAGGGTGGAGAGAGGGGTCCTCACTTCCTCCTCCAAACTCCCCAGGAAGCGGTTTACGGGGCGCCGTTCCCGGGCTACTTCAGTGTTTCAGATGAAGTCCTGTCTGAGGGTTTTTGCTACCTCGTCCTTGAAATCTGACGCTTTTAACCCAATATCTCAACACACATATGGCAGTACGCAGGCGCTAACTGGCTCTGAAGCTGCTCAGCTGCTAAACTGCTTCCAAGTGTGGAGAAATACAAGGGTCGCTAAGCACGCAGTAGCTGGCAACGACAGTGCAAGTGCTGGGTAGATCCACTAGTCAGATTTGAATATTCGCGACAACTCCTCAGCGAGCAGCCGAGCAGCCCCATATCCGCCACCCGCGGGACGTGCTCAACAACAGATAGCCGCTGCTCCCAGGCCCGAGAATAATCGCAGCCCTCCGTGCAACACGCACCCCGGCTGCTTCAATGGGCAGCAGCACCACGAGTTTCTACATGGGGACTGACGATAATCTCGTCCGTGTACAGAGCGCTTTGTGCCTTTGCCTTGGTGACTGATTACCATTGCTGTAAAAATACTGTTTTTTGCCATTTTCACTATTGCTTCTGTCCAACATCATACAACAGGCCAGTGGCATGTGCTGAAGGTGTTGCAAGGTAATCTGCATTTGTTGTCAATTATACTGGTTTACTTCATCTACTCGACAGCCTCTTAGACGTAATTGTGGAGTGGACGTCACAACACTTTAATGTATGCCTCACAGTTAGTTCGTGATTGGCCGTGTAACAGTCTACTTTACCTGACTCCACAATATGGATCATGCTGCGCGCACTGGGAATGTACAGTGGTGAGCAAACAACAGCTTACCTTGCAGCTGATCATCACATGCCACTGGAAGAATTGAAGTAAAAAGTGGCTCTTCAGATAATAGTTCTTCACCTTTCCTGGAAAGAAACTCTTTTCAGAACAGTTATTTACAGACATGTGTATATGCGTAAACACTGATTTTAAAGAAAACATTTTTCTACAGACTCCTCTTAATATGAGAATGCAGCTGGCGGAGTTTATACTTGAGAAGTCGCACAGGATGTACAGAGCTCTGCACTGTACCAAGATTCTCTTTCCTCACGTACTTTAGCTACCCTATTGGCTCTGGGTTTCTCTTAATGGATGACATAGTTACACCCGATAGTACATGGGTTGTTGCTGAACTGTTAGCATACTGAGAGTAACACTTTTTTCCAGCTGTCTGTAAAATCGACGGGAATCCATATTTGATTAACAGTCCTTAATTTTCTTTACATTATATTTTGATAAGTGTTCTTCACCTTATCAATACTCTCACTATTTCAATGATGATCTGGAATGCTTTGTACAAATTAAAAATACAGGTACATAACATCACATGTAAAACCAGTCCTGTTCTTATAGTTTTTGCACATCAGTGAAAATCAGTAGCTACCCAAACTATGTAAGATGTTTTTCCATTTCCACTGCAGAACTCATCTCTAATAGTTAATTTTTAAAATTAATGTAGAAATATATATGAAAAGCTTTTAAAACTCTCCATATTACATTCTTGTGTGATGGCCATTTGTATGCAGTTAAAACCGTACTAAGTTATTCTTCATGGGAAAGTCAGCTTGAAACGTCTACTGAATCTTTCTTAAAATTGACCGTGGTAACAGTAAGTAATAAAGTTAAAAATCACAAAAATCTGAAGTGTTTGAAAGAGAGATTAAGGCCATGCTCTCATGTTTCAACTTTTTCCAATAATAATTTTTAAGTTTAAATATGACCGGTTATCAAAAATCAGTTTGCCAGTTTTGTGTAAAATTGTTTTAACCATTATGATAAATATTTTCAAGACGGTAAATATTATGGTTTTAGCTAATTATGTACCTAACAACAATTTTGTTAAGACTTATTAGCCGATATTGTATAATTTCTAATCTTGGAAAAATTAGCTGCAGCAGTAAATGCCATTTTAAACAATAATGCCAAACCGATTTCTGACATTTACTCTCGTTTATGCTTTTAAAAAAAAAAAAAAAATCACAAAACGGTAGAAACAGGAGAGCATGGCCTAAGTTTTTCTAGGTATGGTTGGTATGACTTTTAATTACCGTACTGAAGTATTTTTGGAACTCAGACTCCAGATCTACCTGGAATCACTACAATGATAATGCAGGAAATTTTACAGGATTCGAGGGATTACTGTTGAAATGAAAAACACAGCAGGTACGGTACTGTATAGTTTCTTTCTAGGAGTCCTTAATTGAACACGAAATGATAGAATAAGTGAAGCTACATTATAATAAAAAATTCAAGACATAATCAACTGTCTTAAAAGTATTACAAATATGAACTTGTAAATGCAGATAAATGCTCATGTTCAATTACTCCATACAGTAAAGTTTGTGGTGGACTTTACCTGTACCATGACACTGGGAAAAAATGACTTAAACTTTCACATTAACAAAAATTGGTTAAGTTCCAAATTTTATTATTTAAGTATCATTTGCAAGTTCGGTTACCTTACTCTTTTGTTCTAGCTGCGCGTCCCATATGTCATATTTCATCATTTTAACAATTTTCTCCGATTTTCTTCCTGGGTGAAAGTAGCTATATGAGCAAATTTGACTTAGTCCATAGATCTGACATTGATCTTGCCAATAAATATGACTAGGAAAACTTGCAAAACTGGAACAGATTCCAAAACTCCAGTGAACCCTAAGGGAAGTCTTGCATTAAAAGCAAAAAGTTATGTACATTATTTTTTATTGACAATGGATCTATGGTTGCAACAAAGGTTTGGATGCTCACCTCTCACCAAGTCTATCTGGGTTTGATTCCTGGTGGGGTCAACCTGAATTTTTATCACGTGGATACTGTGCCAAATATTGCAGGTTATCTCGGGGACCATCAGTTTCCCCCACTCCTTAATTCCTGTGCGCTCCATGATCACCTTATACAACATCACTTTTCACAAGTGTTAAAAACTTCTCTATTGGGCACAGACTAAAATCACTTCACTTTTTGCTGATAATATTAAGATACCCTACGAAAGCTTATGCACATTCACTTACCACAAACTTGTATGACTATACATACATTATCTTGCTGTTTGCTGCCTTTGTACTTACTACCACCCAGGCCGAAGTTCCGATGCCCACCAAATGTCAGGACTTGCATTTTAAATTCAACCATTTCAGTTTTCAAGTAGTTTACAGTAAGACTTGTCATTCAAGCAGTAGACCATACAAAATTAAATTGAACACACAATTTACTTTGGAAGTATTTTTATTTAAATGGTTTACTTTTGTCACAACACCATGTTTACATGAATATTCAAAGGAATGTATTTCCTTTCTTCTAAACCTGTTTAAGTGAATGTCTGATAATTAAAATTGCCCAGTCATATGAAAGAAATTGACATCCCATATGTTCAGCAATCAAAATTCTAGAATTCTCAAAAGTTTATTAGGATTCTTCAAAAATTTTAGTTGATGTTCTTGTCATAATATTCATATTTCCTGTAATTACAGGTGCTACAGAAGTATTTACGAACATCTTAGGGAAATTTAGGCCACAATCTACATAGCCATAACTGTCACTGTCAGCTTCTTTTCATTTTCAGCAATCACTTTATTGCATTGTCAAATATTTTTGGGTTGCCAACTCCCTATAAGCAGCTGTTTTCGCAAGTATGTGAAAAAATTCTTTTTTAATTTTGCCTATTTCATGTCAAAGGTCGAATGATTTGCTCGAACTTATTTTACTGTAAAATATTATTATCACAGTAGCTTTATTCTTACCTTTACTGAAACAAATTTACGTATTTTATTATTGAATAATTTAATTCACAATGGACAACTAACCAACAGCATGTACATTAGGAACATTAGACATACTACTATACTGTATCTTATAAAAATTACAGTATTAAAAACATTCTGTTTGCCCAATTTCGAGATTAATTTGCATCACAATTTTTGCTGTAAGTAAAAGTTTGCAGATTTTAAAATTGTTGAAGATTTCACCATTCACAACTTAAATAATAATGAACAATACTTTAGAGTGAAGGGCATCTTGAAATTTTCATATGGAATTAAATTTATTTGGTGGTGCAGAGTTACTCATGGGGATGCAAAGTAACCTATTAAGTTTAAGTAACCTAACTTTACGATACCTAAAAACCATACCTTTATGACCCTTTTATATGATACTTGCAGAAGTTCTACTATATCAGCTGTTACAACAGAATCATATTATTCGTGGCTTGGCATAGCCACCTTTAGAGTGAAATGCATAACAGGACAGTTTTACTTTCTACCACATAGCTCATTCAAGCTTTCAAACTGAAGATCCTTTTTGAAGTTTCAGAGGGTAGGGCATACCAGATTAACATAAAAAAAAAATTTCTATAGATGAAATTAACCTGTTTTTTCTACGAGCTAAAGCAGCGGTAAAGAGTAGTTGTACATTACTTTTAATTATTTTGAAGGCGTAAGTCCAACACATCATTACTTTTGTCTTAAGGAATGGTCCACGCAAAGAAAATTAACGAGATTCCACTAAAGAAAATGGCAGTGGTTAAGTTCGGCCCTTAGTCTAACACGTGCTTTTGACATCAGTTCAGTCAAATTAAATATCACAATTTCATCGGAATCGCAACAATATTTGTACTTAATCGTTGCTGTCACACACACACACACACATATATATATGTATGTTCAATATTTATTTAATTACAATGTTAAACAACATAAAAAATTACCAAGTACCATGTAAAAACAGAATAAATAAACGTATTCACTTAACCTTAACATACACCCGCCATTTTCTAGTCTACTTTGATATACTCGAATCTCGCTTTTGCTGTCAAAAATTGATTCTGTGGATTCACTTGCAATGTATTCTCGAATCAAAGGCGTTATTTACTATGGAATGTGTTAAAATTTTTGCATTTATTTTGTAATTTCGCACAAAATGATGGGACTTCGCGATTATAAAACAAAAATTAAAAAATTTGCGCGTCACGAAAAACACTTGTCTCTAGAAATAACTGTCAGGAGAGTAAGGTTGGCAACAGGCTAACCCGAGAAAGGAAGTTAGAAGCAAGGCGGTTGGTGTTCGTGGTAGACGATGGCCGAGGCATGTAACATAGAAAGTGTGTGTGATAATAAAACAAGTTAATACTTTGTATTCTATTGCATCTTATTTACAATACAATAACTAAAATTGCAGCTGTCAAAGTACCGTCCAATTTCTTGATGACTGATAACGAAATGATTGGGTGGCAAAGAAATTCCAGCAGAAAATAAAAATTTCAAGTATATTTCTCGCACATTCCCGACTCACAAAAAAAATCACGTATAATTTCCAATTCCCATACTTCCCGCAATTTCACGATCATTGGACACCCTAAACTTCAGTGTGCATCAAAGATTTTATAGTTTAGGCAAGTAGACATAACGCTTTGTATTGGTTTTTAATGACTGGTGCTCACAAAGTTTCGAAATTTGAGCTGTATGCACTGGGAGAAAAACACAGCCTCAGATGACTTAACTTAGAAATAATTTTTCACTGATATTTTGAATTACAGACATAAAATTATAAACCAAAAGTTATATTAGAACTTAAGCAGTTAGTTATATGTCCCAGTGCAGATAACATACACAAAGGGAAACATACAAAGACAGAAAAGTCAAAATAAAAATTTCGCAGATATTCCATGTGTTATTTGTTTGTGTACAGAATGAAGAACATTTAATTCTAAAAGGCTATAAATATTAACATGAAATGTTGTAAACAAAGTTGATCATGGGTGGCTATTGCCAACGAGCGCAGTTGCATATGCCCTCTCAACAATAACACCACCATAAATAAATTCTATTATTTACGCTACTGTTTCATAATTTCACTGCTCATAAAATTCACAAATTCATTGAATAATATATCAAAAAGTTGCAAATAGTGTCTTTACATACTATGCACAAAGAACATTTTCCTGATGCTGCAGGTACAGGAAGCCTGCATCCACGACACTACGAATTTTCCTCTGGCCCGGGATGCACGGGAGGGCTCGGAAATGAAAGAAACCTGTGGTATTTGGGCACATGTAGCCTGCACCCATGCTGTTTATGTAGTGCAACTACAGCTCAATAGAGGGCACATTTCGTTCCAACTGCTCTGCAGCCTGCAATTTGCTCCAAAGCCACAGCAGCGTGGTTTTATTTTTTAAATTTAATTTGTAAGAAAGAAAAGTTTTGCATATAATACAATGATAATTATGTCCAAGGCAGAAGAATGAAGAATATGTATGAAGAATTATTCAAATTTTAATGTCTACCTATACAGACTTTTTTTATATGTTGTCAAACTGAAGTGCATAGTTCTGTATTCACTCAAAGAACATAACGAATAGCACCAAAAATATTTTAGAAAAGCAATTGGTGTATGTAGATCAACTTGTAATTAATAACAATTTTGGTGAGAACTGAATTTGTCGTAAACTTATCACCCAAAAGAAAATATATTAATATCTATAGACATTTTTAAAAGAACAAAATTTTTTTAAAATTTAGTGCAGGATTTATTAAAGCTGGATCTACAATAATTCAAATAAAAAATGTGACTTTTGTTTGAAAAATAAAATGTTTAGTTCTGTGAATAATTATCGGCTTGAATGTAATTAAAATTTTTGTTACTAAAATAAAGCAAAATGACATTCTGTAACTTAACTTAAAATAATTTTATGAATGTTTCTTAACGTTACTGTACTTAAAAAAAAACTTTGTCAAAGGTGGAAGAAACAAATAATAGCATGAACAATAATGTATGGTTAGTTGCAGAGTACAGTTCTGGAAATAATTACTTAAGATAATACTTGGATTAATCTTGTCGCATGCTTTCTTGACCAGGAGCTTACGAACTGGAGGTTTGAAAAGGTATCCTTGTAAAATTGCTCACCAAAACAAATCATATTTTTAAGGATTTTACAATTTTTTCTAATTAGTATATAAATAATGTAAAAGTTCAAAAACTGCTAACAAAAAGCCTTATTTTGCACCATGAAATTCAAAATTTTTTTGGGAGAGAGCCACCCCACCCATTATTTTCATTTGTGAGTGATCATTGTTTTATGTAATCTCCATACCATTAACCATGAATTTGTGCGCTATTTTCAATTCTTTATAAAGCAACTACTGGTATTTATAAATTATATTTTATTCACAATACAAAAGTACATGATGCACAGTTAGTAAAATATAAGTGCAGAATGTAATATGATAAGAGCGTACAGGGTTCATTTTACATTCACAAACACAACTTTTATCTTTAAGCATTAAAGGTCACACTACCACCAACATTAGTATATTGAACATACAAAACTTAACATATTGTAGAATGCCTTTAAGAAAACAAAATGATAAAAGTGTTAGTATGCATCTCATCACAAGTGCATACTAAAAACACATATACTATAAACTCATACATAAAACACATACTAAAAACCACAAATAAATAAGCTATTTGTGGTTCATCGTAAGCTTCAAGTCAATGTTTGTAAAATTTATCCTAAGGAATGCATTTCTCTCTCTCTCTCTCTCTCTCTCTCTCTCTCTCTCATACACACACACAAACATATTTATACAAAAAGGGAATAGACACTAGACACACAGTTTGCATATAACAAATATGCACTGGTACAAGTACATATAAAATATATTCTGCAGTAGCAGTAAGGCACATCATCTCATAGCAGAAAAGCTACTTCTTTGTAAGACACATCTGTGAACTCTATTACTTATGTCCGAGTTGTAATAAAAATACATGCATACAAATACACAACATATGAAACAAATCTGACACCATGCTGCTTTTCTCTACCTATCACAAAAGATTCCACAAATTCAGGACTATCTCAAAACCTGGAATAAAGGTCTGCCTCTCTCACCATTCAAGTTCATTTTCACAAAAACCACTCATACTGTACATACTAAGTTTTTAAATGACTGACTAACCTTCACAGCACACTAGAGCACTGAAAACTGCCACAAAGTGTTACAGGATCTCAACCACTACAACCAACACACCAGAAACTCCCCTACTTGCTACAGCCTACTCTACAGCACCCACACTCTGTACACTGTTTCTTCACTTCCTTCAACAGCAGGGTTACAAACCAATCATGTTCCGTCTAGGCCAACCACGAGAAATATTACAATGCAACATACACAGCCATCACCACACACACTCTCAGATTAAAGAACACAAAATCAGTAGCTGTTAGCAACATCAACATCCTTTAAGTAGCTTTCAGTATGGCATAACTGTTTATAACCTCCCTAGCTCCTAGGATCCAGTGCTTCTTCACCACTTGCTTGTGTATTAAGGGAAGTTCATTAGCTTGGAAAATTCCTTAAATTATATATAATACCTCGGAAACTAATCAATGCAACTGTATAAAATTTTTACAGGGTACTAAAACATGTATATATATACATGTTCACATGTTTCAAGTAATTTCAATTATAGATCCATGAATAGCATCAAAACTGACAATTCAGCAAAAATAAAAAAAATCTTAACAAATTCTGTATGCACTTACTGAGAAAAACATGAGAACAAATGAAGGCTAGTGTCATACATTGGCTTCAATTTGCTGTAATAATACTGTACTGCATAATGTGTCACCACTCTGAATTTTGTGTAATTGGATCACGAGCGTGAACGTACATAAGACTGACTGTTGCTCTCACACCTCTTGTCTAATTAACCTCTAAGCGCAGGGTGCTCAACTTGTGCCTGCCTTTCCCTCGAGGACTTTTTATGAGCAAATTGGAGTACAGCAAGCAGTCCCTATGCTAGCCAGCTTCCTCACAGATGGGAAAAGAGTACTATATCTGCATTGTTCCGACAAACAGGGACAAAAAATGTTTGAATTTCAATTAGAAAAATATTTGATGGGTGTTGGATTGCTAGGGAAGAGCACTTGTGTGGCCCCTTGTAGAAGGATGCTCTTTGTATGTCTATCTGCAATGAATTGCAGGGTTCCAGAGTACAGCAATCTCTGCCAATGCCATCAGAGTGCTTTGGGAATACCTAACATAGTCGTACAAGCAATCACTGTAGCTCTCTCAACAAAGTTATTTACAGTGACCTATTCACTTGTCTGGATTTGTGTTTGTAGTTGAATGAAATACTATGCATGTGAGATCTCAAAAACTGGTCAATGCAGGAAACCACGATACAACTTAGTACAGTACTGCTGTTGACGAGTAAAATCGAGGACAGTACCTTGGCTGGACCACAGGCACAATGAGAGTGAGGGTCTCAGACAAAGTGGAAGGTAGTCAAAGTGCACGGCTGCACCAAGATAGGGATGTAAGGTGGAGGTTTACTGCACCAATGGAGCATTATCTCGAGTTCTAATACATTATACACACAGTTATACCTTTACTAGGATCTGATGGTTCTGGAAGTTGTCGAGCTATACTGTGCCATCAAATACATGAATATACACAAGTATATACTTGTGCTCATGGTTTACTCATTTTAAGAAGCAATTATCATCTATTCTGCCCATTTCTTATACAAGTGATTTAATAAGTTACTGTATGTTAAATTTCATCATAACTTAAAATATCAGTAATATTAAAACTTTAAATGTATAAAAACTTAACCACTTATTTCACAACACAATCTGAACACCAAAATGTAGAAAAATGACAGTCTTAACAAAAATGCTGACAATGTTCATCAGTTAAAACACTGATGAAAGAGCTATATAACTTTTATGAATTCTCTTTAAATACAAGCATAATCATTTATGCACTTCATAACTCTTCTGATAACATTTACGTTGTAGTTGACAGAAGATTAATACAAAAGCTAAAAGAATAGACTACATGTATGACAACATTACGGAAGACAGTTCTCAAAGGCATAGTGTGTATTTCACCTGCTACCACTCAAGTTTTTCTGGGTATTTTCCAGTAAGGCAAGCAGTGCAGTGTCCAATCTTAGATGATTTCTCTTTGATACCATGACGAACAGCTTGTATCAAGCCATCCACAGACAAGTACTCTAACGAGTCAGCTCCTACAAAAAATATACATTATACGTTAGTACACAACTCTTTTAGCATCTAAGCCTGCTAAAATCCAAAAAATTATTTTGTAAAAGTCAAACTTCTAAACAAACGAGATCCTGCGGTAGTACTGGGTTACGACTAAGCAAACAGCCACCTCATGGTAAATAATTTTTTGCCAGCACTATTTCAATGCAGATACTCAAATACCCATAGCCTGTCATTTTTTCTCTTTCCTTCACAGTAGTAGCGTATCCAGAGTGGGGCCAAGGGGGCCAGACCTGGCCCCCCCTCCCCGTAACCTAAAGACTCCAATTAAAAAATATACACCTAATGCTGCATAAATATATTTAAGAATGTTTTCGGCAATTTAATTACTAAAATGTTAACAAATACATGATGTAGTAGGTTTTTTAAAAAAATAATGATAATGTGTTCAGTCCACTGGAAGCTGGAATTAGGTGTACTTTGTACTAAGCTGCAAGAATTCACTTCCGGGTCAAAGCCTCTCTCTCACTCTTCCGTCTACTTATTTAATTTTTTTCTGACTGCTGTCACTTGTCACCGGGCTGCAGGCTGGTCAGCCGCTACCTACCCCGCGAGCCACAACCTTCAAACAATAGCACTGCCTGCTCCAAGGAACTGGAAAGCGAGCCGAGTTTGGTATCCGCATAACATGAGTCTAGTCTCAGTCTGTAGACTGAAGATATCACTTCTGCAGTGATGTAACTATCTGTGCCACATAAGCTTTTTTGAGTCGTATTTACGTTGCTTTAAATGTAATTTTATATTTTGTGAAGTTAAGTTGCACGAAAGTTTTGATATGTGTGACAAAAAAAGAATAGGAAGTAATCTAATGTCATATTTTATAAAAGTGCTGAAGCAAGACTGAAGGGGAGATGACAATGCTGGTGTAATTAAACCGGTAAGGTTTAAAATTAATTACTTCATTGATGTATCAGCAGTTAAAATGTTGCTTATTATTACCGTAAAACGGAGAATTTTAACCCTGCGTGGATAACTTTTTTTAGTTCTGAGGTTATTTTGTGAAAGATTAAATAGTTGGGCACCGAGTGTTTAAAAACATTTATTTTCCCGCTGAACGTTTTAGAGAAACTACAAAACCTAACATTTTGAGTGAAATAATGTTACTTAGCCGGGTCAAATTAACCACTGCTTAATGGACCTCAAACGTGATACAATAAAATTTTGTCAAAACCCTTTCATTTTAATACTTAAAAAGTTTCAGAAATCGGTCCAGCAAAGGATTTCATGCGATTTTGTTGTTGAGCTTGATGGGTTTTCAGAGGTAGAGCCAGTGAGGTCTAGTAAAGTTTCTTATATAAGTTGTTTGTTGATTGGGCCTGAGTTGTGTAAGACGGTTAAGTTAGGTAGCGGTAGAACAGTTTCAACTTGTAAACGTACATGCAAGTTTTTTAAACGATTCCAAACAATGTATTTTTAATTAAACTGACACCATCAAACCATCAATTAGGCCAACTAACATACAACTACGAGAATCTCCTCATCCACTCAACAATGCCCAATCCATACTGATCGGATCTATAAACATAACATTTTAAGGGTATCTTCCCCTGAAGATGTAGATGCTAAGAAATTATTTATTCACAGTTTTTTTTAAAGAAGTTCCACTATTTAAGGGGTATTGAAAGTTAAGGTGTTGAGCGAACGACTGGAATATTTAATCGTCAATAAAATCTAAACTACTCATCTTATTTCAATGAAATTTTTTTGCCGCGTGGACTAATTATTTACGAACGTATATTTATATAATAAAATAAAAAATTGTAGTTACATAAATAACGGATATAAACCACAAATTCCTTAAAAATTGAAAACTATAAGTTTTATAATTTTTAATACGACAGTATCCAGGACTCTAACACACTTTCAGAAATACTCACAATTTTATTTTGAAATCAAAACGTGAGTATTTTTTAAAAAGTCAGTTATTATAGAGTCCTGATGTTGTGGTCACCGCTTAAAGTCTCGTACGAAAAAGACAAACAAAAACTTGTACGCCTGTTTGTCACACTGCAAATAGAGACGATATGCTTCTCGCTAAGAGTGCGTAGTAGATAAATAAATCCTGAAAACATCAATTGATTTCTACACTTCTTTCAAAGCCAATATGGATCAAATACTTAATGACAATCCTAGATAATGGTATTTTCCAATTTTATGAGTATATTTATACAAAATTACTAACTCGTTATGTGATATCTTGCGGCACATTTAAGTGCACGAATTTTCGGTGTCAGAGATTGTGCCTCAGAAGTTCGTAACACTGGAAACAATTGTTGGCTAAAACTATTGTCTAGGATTACTATTGTTTAATTTTCGCAAATTGGCTTCAAGAAACATACTGTTATAGATTAATGCTTTTAGTGCTGAATTATGTACCAAGCCCTCTTAAGCGTGGGACACTGACTCTTATCGCTATGCTTATCCCACGCGTCAAAGATGGAAATTTGACACTGGCGAAGACTCTTATTGAAAATGTAAAAATAGGAGTGAAAAGTGTTTTAATGAATTGTTGATATAGTTTGAACCTGACAAGCAATAGCAATGATTTTGACATAGATAAAGTGCTTTCAGGATATTTTGTGTCTAAGCTACTAACGAAATGAAAATATGTTTTCTCAGAATATCTAACACGCATCCTTAAGACCGATTAAATATAATGATATCATTCTGACATCTTAGTTTTTATCTAATCACATGATTAGCTAAGCAGAACGATGAAGTGGTGATTAAAATTGATCCTTTTCTCATTGTATCTTAAACGGTACATTTATCGTAACAATAGGTAAGGGAAACACATGCAAGTATGCATATACAGTAGTTCCAATTCGCTGTATTAAGAGCTCCGAATGTTCTAGTTCCACGTGCACGTTGTGGAGGAATGATAAATATGAACAAAACTAAGCTAATTTGTGGTGAAACTTAAGTTGTTTTTTTATCAATAATTGTTTTGCTTTGTATTTGCTGATTTAAATAGTTTATAATGTTTGCAAGAAACACATTACTTATTTGTGATTGTTCTTTAAGGCGGCTGCCTACCCCACGTTTCAAATGTGTTGCAGTGTGTTCGTAAACAGGTTTTTTTCTACGAAATTATTCCACATGTGCCTTTGTGCCAACATACGAAAAGAAAACAAACTTAATAAAAGGTCGGAACCTCATTGTTAAGATGCCACGCTCAATAAAAACACTGTTTCTTAGCCTTCCAACATAGCTAAAAACAGCTTTCTACGACTTCCGTACTTCGAAATATATTAACAGGACGTATGTGAAACTCAAACTAAAAATATCGCCTGCAATATTTTTGTTGCGATATATAGCAAGTACGATATTTTGCAATTTTTATCGCAGCGCTATATTTGCGATTTTTATTTAAGCATGATATTTGCGATTTTTATTGCAGCACGATATTTTGTGATTTTTATCGCAGCACGATATTTTGCGATTTTTATCGCAGTGTGATTTTCGCGATTTACATTGCTGCACATTTTTCTTGCTATTTTAGTCGTATAGTGAAATTTTTGGCGATTACATGATTGCCTCCATTACAAGGGTAGTCTTTCTATTTTAACTCAACTTTAAGGTTTAAAAGTTTTAGCTCAGGATAGAAAAATCTAGTACAGAAGTTGTGATATAATATGTAGTCGTACATCAAGATTACACCAGTCATCGTAAGTCAGTTTTTAAATCCATTTTTTGCTAATTCATTAATGTAAAAATTATTTAATCTTAAACTAATTGTCAATATGCCACAAATTATTACATAAAACGTTGTTCACTTATTTATTTTGGATATTTTACTTTACGGAAATATTCAGAAATAAATATGCGATCAGTATATATTTTTAAAACAAGTCAAATAAAAAAATCATTCTGGCTTTACCTTTCTCTTTTTCAC